>VNJO01009521.1:0-26301 GCA_008042535.1 Drosophila tani | reverse complement strand
ATAAAAAATATTTTATATTTGTGTATAAAAAATATTTTATATTTGTGTATAAAAAATATTTTATATTTGTGTATAAAAAATATTTTATATTTGTGTATTTGTGTGCGTACCACAGGCTTACAGTGTCGTTGTCGCGGCAAAGCGTTAGTAGCATATCTCGCAGTCTCGCGAGTCGGGCTAGCGCCCACCACTGTTGTAGAGTCTTAAAGACCATATGTCCAAACGCAATAAACTTTAAAATTGCCAAACAAAATTTTAAATATATATATTTTTTTTTAATCTTTCAAAACTTCAGCCTACAACGAAACGACATTCCAACCCAGCAATAATTTTCAGGGCCATATAACTAGGTGCTAGTCATATAACTGTTAGTTAGGTAATTAATACCTGGTCGAAATAAATATTGGGACACTTCATTTATTTAACACAAAATCGTAAATGGCTTTTAGTTTATTTTTTGGATATTTTATTCATAAATATAGAGAATAAATGAATTGAAAACAAATTAAAATTTTGTAATTTACTGGTCCTTTCCACGAAAATCTAAATCCTTTTGTTTTCTCCCTTAGAAATAATTATTGGTACACTAGAAAGAAAATATTTTTTTTAATATTATAGTCAGAGGAATAAAATGTATTTGTTTTACCTAATAGTGGGTACTGCCTCCATGATTAGAAATAACTTCAGCCAAGGCATTGATATTACCAAATTTTTTAAGGTTTGTTCTTCGATTTTGGTCCATTCTTCGATAATTGCTTTCTTGAGCTCGGCCAAATTTTCAAATTGTCGTCCATTGCTATAAACTTTGTTCGAGAGTATCCCCCAAACATTCTCAATCGGGTTTAAGTCGGGACTACCAACTGGCCACCCCAAAAGATCAATTTTCCGATCCTCAAAAAACTGCTTTGACGCTTTGGATACAAGGATTGCAGCGTTATCCTGTTGAAAAATCAACTTTTCCTCCCAGAATGTTTCGCTAAAACTTCGTCCATAAGGCTTATGTACATCTGAGAATTCATTCGTGTTGATACAAAACATACAGGGGATCTTCCATGGTGTCCAAATGCAGCCCATACCATCGGAGATCCTCCACCAAAATTGCGAGCATAGCAGGACTTTCGTTCACGACGGATATCTCTTCAGTACATCATTTTTCCATCAGGACCATCCAAGTTGAATTTTTTTTCGTCACTGAAGATAACGTTTTCCCATTCACTTGCCCAAAAGCAGTCGAGCTGTTTTATGTCTTTGTAAAAGGATAGGTTTGCGAATCATTTTTTCATATTTTATGTTATTATCAGAACTTAATATTTGCTGAATACGACGGGGGGTGATCTTAAGAGACAGTTTAGCCTTTATATCCCGTGAACTAGTCGCTGTATTTACAGCCAAATTCTTTATTTGTCGTTTGGTTCGTTCTGACACTGTAGAAGGTCGGCCCCTTTTAATTGTTTTATTGTATGCTTCCGTGTTTTTTAAAAAATTTTGAACATTATTCTTGCTAATTTCAACAATATTGGCTATTTCGCGAATGCTTTTGCCTTCATTGCGCAGATTAAGGATAATATTTTGCATTTTCTCCGACAGCTTTACTCCATTACCCATTGTTTCTGTTTTTACTTGTCGCACTAAATTAAAAATTAAAATTAAATATGAAATTAACATTTCTTTAGTTTTAAATAACTTAATTTTCTTATACACAGATAGTAAGAATCAAATACTCACCTTATCTTACGAAAATTTTAAGTAAACAGTCAATTAGCACAACTTTCTTGATGGTGTACCAATAATAATTTCGTACTAGGAAAAAATCACATTTCACAACACTGGTCAAGAAAATGCCCCAGATTATAAAATTCAAACTTTTAACATGCCGATTATTTTATTTTATTTATTTTTTTTTTTTTTAATAGCTTGTGATTTATTACTGTGTTATTTTACACAGTGTATATTGTATACTGTTACTATATATAGTAACTTTTACAATAGTGTAGGCAGGTGTTCAATGGATTTTATAATATTTTGTAGTAGTAGAAAAGTGTTATGGGTTACGAATTTGTGGAGTGATTTAGGTCATGTGGAGGTTTTTCTTTTTTTTTTAAAGTTCTGTGTTGTAGATCGATGGGATGGGGAACCAACGTCGAATAAAAATAAACCAATATCTACAATATCTTTTCACAAATATTATAAAGCCGTTGTTACAACGTTATTTAATAGAAAACACTGCATAATGATAATGATCATTTTAGTTTTCGGGTGTGCTTGACCTTTTGATGGAAAATACCATATATATAAATATTTATATAATGGGTGAAATTAAAGGCAGTTGACGAAATTAATGGTGAAAGGCGAGAGAAGACGACGAGTAAACATATATCAACAAGAAGAATGCTCCACACAGGTCCCTCCATTAAAAGCTGGGAGTTCTTGGGCATAACGGCTAGGCATAATACAACAAAGTCTGAAACGTTAAAAGAAAGAACTGCGTAGCTGCAAGTACCCGACTACGTTCCGAGCCTAATCTCTCCCGCAGACACTCTTATTTCTTACTTGTTATTGCTTTGAAGGGTATTAAAATTTCAGTCAGTAGTATGCCATGTAGTGAAGACATTTTCGACCCCATATAATCATCCTATATAATCTTTTCGATATATGAATTAATTTTATATAGACCGGTTGATTATATTATATAGCTGTCATAGAAACAATTGGAAAATGAATAGGAAAACATTAAGTAAATCGTCAAACCTTTTTTTTTTCAACATATACGGATTTAGCTCTAGGGACAGTTATTTTTTTTATTCTAAAAAAAAGTTTATATTTTATAAAATCGGTTGACTATCATATAGCTGCCACAGGAGTCATCGGTCAATTTATGATTCAATTTTCTAATAAGACTGAGATCGGTCGACTATTTATAATTTGAGTATACAAACTTCGACTTTCCAAATCCAACTTCCTTTCTTATAGTACATGATTTTTTTATGGACTCCAAGCCTGCAGGAAGAATTCGCTTTTGAATCATACAATTCGGTGAATGTTGCACCTCTCCATCTAATCGTATTTTTATAAGTAGTTCCTACACTTTTGCTATCCATTTTAAGAAAATATTTCCAGTAGCTAGGGTTTACAGCAAGAATATATATCACTGTAACACTGTGCTTACACCAGGCTGCGTTTTGAGTCAAACATAGGTTTTTAAACCCTTGCACAGGGTATTAAAATTTTGGGCAGATGTTTGTAACTAAGTGAAGGATGCATCTCCGACCCCATAGAGTACATATCTTCTTAATCAGCATCACCAACCGTGTCGATCTAGCCATGTCCGTCTGTCTGACCGTCTGTCCGTCAATCCGTCCGTTTGTCTGTTTCACGGCGGATATCTCTTCAGTACATCAATTTTCCATCAGGACCATCCAAGTTTAACTTTTTTTTGTCACTAAAGATAATGTTATCCCATTCACTTGGCAAAAATTTGTACCTTTTTGCAAAAAGCAGTCGAGCTGTTTAATGCCTTTGTAAAAGCATAGGTTTGCGAACCATTTTTTTATATCTAATGTTATTATCAGAACTTAATATCTGTTGAATACGACGGGGGGTGATCTTAAGAGATAGTTTAGCCTTTATATCCCGTGTATTAGTCGCTGTATTCACAGCCATATTCTTTATTTGTTGTTTGGTTCGTTCTGACACTGTGGAAGGTCGGCCCCCTTTAATTGTTTTATTGTATGCTTCCGTGTTTTTTTTTAATTTTTTGAACAGTATTCTTGCTAATTTCGACAATATCGGCTATTTTGCGAATGCTTTTGCCTTCATTGCGCAGATTAAGGATAATATTTTGCATATTCTCCGACAGCTTTACTCCATTACCCATTGTTTCTGTTTTTACTTGTCGCACTATATTAAATTAACATCTTTTTAGTTTTAAATAACTTAATTTTCTTATACACAGATAGTAAGAATCAAATACTCACCTTATCTTACGAAAATCTTAAGTAAACAGTAAATTAGCACAACTTTCTTGATGGTGTACCAATAATAATTTTTTTCATACTAGGAAAAAATTCAAACTTTTAACATGCCGATACTTACATGATATGCACACACATTAAAAGAAATTGTTTGTGTCATTTAAATGCTTACCAATTTTTATTAACGGTGAAAACTAACTATGATACGTGAGTGTCCCAATATTTATTTCGACCAGGTAGCATTTGGTTACAAAAGTAGGGTTATCACATTTTGTTCTTATTTTAATTTTTTTTTTCTAAGTTCAAGATTTTTTACATTCTATATTCAAGTTTCTTTTATCTTATTTCAAAAAATCTACAAAAAAGAAGACAAATGCTTGAAACAAGTCCCCAAATTAAATTATCTCTTTGGACCAATTCCTCAAAAATTTCAGCAGGACAATGCTCCTATTCATAACGCTCGAGTAGTAAAGTCATTATTTCCAGTCAAAACGTTAATATCATGACCTGGCCACCATATTCTCCAGACCTTAACATAATTGAAAATGTTTGGGGCTGGCTAACTCGGAAGGTATACGAAGGAGGAAAGCAATACGAAGATATGGAAACATTTACTGCAGCTATTAAATGTGCCTGGAGCGAGATTTCGTTGAAATACATAGATTCCCTGTATATTCTATAAAGGACCGGATATATGAAGTTATTACTAACAAAAAAGGCAGTACTCATTACTGAAATGTTTTGTTTTTTATTTATAAAAAATCAAATATTAACACCAACTACAAATTTAAGTTAAAATAAAAATACTTTTCTTATAAAAAATTAAAAATCCTAAGTGCGTCTATTCTATTGACCAAGAAAAATGCACAACTTTTTGAGTAGCTTAAAGAAAATGTTGGAAAAACACAATTTTGTTAAATTTGTATAATCATTTAAATATTATATTTAAGGAATCATTAAATACCAAATCTTTTTGCTTATCAACTTTGTTTCAATCATCATTAAAATAATAAATATTCATCAAGCTTTAATGCAAGTAAACGTGCGTCTAACCTAAGACCAGCAGTGTATATACATATGTACGAAGTGTGTTCAAAAAGTATCGCGAATTTTGAATTTTCGCGGGTTACGTATATTTGAATTTAGATTTTTTTTGTGGTTCAAAGAACCTGTATCAAATTTTGTGTGTTTTCTGTGACATACGGAAAAGCTACCTTGGATCGAAGCAACGTTTATAGGTGGTACAAAATGTTCTCAGAAGGCCGGACGCACTTCAACAACAGACGAAAAAATTCATGAAGTGGAGAAAATGGTATTGGCCAATCATCGAAGCACTGTAAGAGAAGTTGCTAAGGAAGTTATGCGCAATTTGCGCGAAGCAATCTGCCAGAAACGCCCGGATTTGTGAAAGAACAAAAATTGGCTTTTGCACCACGATAACGCCCCTGTTCACACATCGTTGCTTGTGCGCGACTTTTTGGCCAAAAACAACACACTAATGATGCCGCAGCCACCGTATTCCCCAGATTTGGCTCCCTGTGACTTTTTCCTGTTTCCCTAAACTGAAGAGGCCCATGACGAGATAAAGACGGCATCGAAGGAGGAGCTGAACAAGAATAAAAAAAAATTATTATTTAAAGTGCTTCGAAGATTGGAAAAACCGTTGGCACAAGTGTATAATATCTCATGGGGATTACTTTGAAGGGGACAAAATAGATTTTCATGAATAAATAAATAATTTTTGAAAAAACACAAATTTCGCGATACTTTTTGAAAACACCTTGTATATATATATAATATCGTGGTATGGTTTGATGTTATAAAATCCCTAATTCTCAAATATTTAATATTTAATGTGTTCAGGAAATTGTTTATGTTGTGGCGGCTTTGTTTGTTGTCAGATTATTGCGGTTTCAATATGTGCTATGGGGTTGTCGTTGCAGGATTTAGGCTATGCCTAGTGATAGAGTCCCGAAGTGTGCTTACTTAGGTACACCATTTCCCCTTTCTTTTGGCTGCACTGTGTCTACTTTCGGCGCGGTGCCTCCTTTCTTCCCACAGTCATGCCCCTATTCCTTGTATTCTGTTTCTGTGAAGTCCGGTGTCTTTTTGAGGTTTATCATATATTGACCGTACTCAACTTTGGCCCGATCGCTTTCGGCTAAGGCGTACGTAACAGTACTTGTTGGAACGCAAGCAACTGAGAAAAAAAAACCTATAAAGTACATAAAGCCTAGACGATCAATTGACTATATCTTGCAAGCTGGAACAATAACCCAACATCTTAGCCTTAATTGTCAAGATAAAGAAACGTTTTATTCCTACATTGACCGTAGAAATGTGAAATTAGAAAATGTACTTTTCGATTATAAAATTGATACTCTGTTATGTGTTTATCCTAAATTGTTGAATCAATAGTCCTGATATCAACTTATTTACAATAATGTTTGTTACTGCAGTGTTGTTTGTTTTAACGGGAGCCACCTGTTTTATGCTCGGTGCCCTGGCACAACAAAATATATCGTATAGAAGAATTAGGGCTCTGATGCTTGTGGATCCATATGTTTTTCGATGCCGGCAAAACATATTTAAGGCGGTAAGACCCATATTGCTAGGGCACACTTGAAATATTTATTCATTTTGCATCTCAGCTAACATTCCTTGGGAAATCAACTGAACAACCCATAATTCTAAATACCCAAGAAGCAGAGGAAATGAATCAAGAAGAAAGTTATGAGAATAGAATAAGTAAATCTGAAGCGCTGACCAGTGTATCCATACTTGAGAAATTCGCTTTGTGGAGTCAAGCGCAGGCTAACAAAATGGTAAGTCCAATCAGAAATAAGGAGAACGAAATATGGCTGAGAGTTGCTTTAGATCGCTTTAATGAGTTTTTCCGTCGCTCACGAAGAAAGTTCACATAATGAAATTCAGCACGTGGAAGATATTATGAAGTACGGATTTCCGGGAATGGATGAAATACACGTGTATAAGAACTTTGTACTGTCTTATGATCGCCGGAATCGGATTGCCCATTGGGTGTGTGAGCACATCAAAGTGGACTGCCTTACAAATGTAGATCCAAGGACTGTTCATAAGCCCAATGAATATATTACGGATCACAGCATTCCAGCAACATTTAGTCCTAATATGCGGGACTTTCGAAATAGCGATTGGGTCGGGGGTCATATGGCCTCTCCTCAAAATTACAAGTGCGACATGACAAGGTTCGTCGAGACGTACAAATTCCCCAATATCATACCGATCTGTCGGGGTCTTAAGAACCACCTTTGGAAACGTTTAGAGAAATATGTCAGGGAACAGGCGCATAAGTTCGGATCAGTATACGTGTACACCGGACCTCTGTTTATGCCCCAGAGGATTTCCTTCCGAAACTGGGCGGTGCGCCATCACGTAATGGGCATGAATACCGTCGCAGTGCCAACTCACTTTTTTAAAGTCGTCATAAGCGAGCAGACTGATGATGCAACACCCATTATGGAGGGCTATGTACTACCTAACGCTGATGTCGAGAAGGATCTGGATCTGCGATCTTTTGCATCCGATATTAAAGATATAGAGCATTTCGCTGGCCTTAAATTTTATGACGGGAAACAGCGAAGCCTGCTTTACACTTCGTTAGCTAATCCTTACAAGGACTACAACACATAAATAATGTTTCGGTTCTCACTAAATCACTTATTGTATAATTACCGTAAAATCTAAAAGAAACTTAATAAAAATGGGAATTAAAGTTATTTTAAGCAAGTATTTACCAAAAAATATCTTTACACTTGCTTAGAGCCCATTTGGGAGTATATTTTCATTAACTGAAGAATTATTTCTCAGAAAGTGCGAGAAACACAAAAACCTTTAATGAACTTTAAAACTTCAATTCGGTGAAAGTAAATATATATGAAATAATTATAAATAATAAATAATAAATAATAATAATAAAATAATAAATAATAATAAATATGGGAGTTATAAGACATTACAGTTGTTTTATATTCATTTCGCTTGCACTTACACTCGCTTCGGATGGTTACTGGACTGGTAGGAAAGCTACAGTCGAGTGTGACAAACTATGAGACACCCGGTACCCAAAGCACTGTGGTTGAAATTAAATATCACATAAACATGGAAAAAAGAAAATAAGTATTTATTTTATCTATTTACTTTAAGCCAAAAATCACGACCATAGATTATATAGCGCATTTTATGATTTATTATGAAGGGGGAAAAGTGGTCGTGGCCAAATTTTAAAACAAATTCCAATGTTGTCACCAAATTTGGAAACTCTAGCTCTTATAGTCTCTGAGATCTGTTTACCAACACGGAGAAACGGACATGGCTAAATCGACTCGGCTGGTGATGCTGATCGAGAACATATATACTTTATGAGGTCGGCCTCTTCTCCTGTTAGGATGTCCTGGGTTATGGCATTGTGTATTAATACGCGGCTGGTTCCCCATGTTGTCGGTGCGGTTGTTTGCAGACCGATAAACCTATCGCACGGCCAATTACAATAATTATTCGAGGTATTTGTATCAGAAAGAGAGTGTGCCTGGCCTCACCCATCTACAAAGAGACTACTAGTCTCCGTAGTGTACATTTATTTATCAATGAATTCATCAATTGAAGGCCATTAAAGTAGCAACCAGATCACTTCTCCAATGGCGGACGCAGAGTTTTCCAAGGGCCTGGAGCAGTTCACGTACCGTCTGCACGAGCAGCTTGTCAAATCCAATCCAGACCAAAATATCGTATACTCGCCGCTGTCCATTCGCACTTCTGCGGGCATGCTGCGGATGGGGGCGGTGAAGGGATCGGCCACGGCCACCGAGTTGGACGAGGGCCTCCGGTTCAGTGCAGGCAACGTGACGCGGATAGCCGAGAGCTTCGATGCAGTCCTCAGGGCTTACGAGCAGTGTAATATTCTGAGAATGGCTAACAGGTTGTATCTGATGAAGGGTCACGTGCTCAACGAGCAGTTCGGCAGCATTTTGGTGAGCAAGTTTCACTCTACGGCCATCGAGATCGACTTCGGCAGTGACCAAGTGGCAAGCATCATCAACAGCTGGGTAGAGTCCCAGACTAACCACTTGATCAAGGACATTATCGGCCCCAATGTCCTGTCCAGTAGCACTCGACTAGTGCTTGTCAATGCCATTCACTTCAAGGGCGAGTGGTCCATCAAATTCAATGAAGCAGACACCAAAAAGGAGCAGTTCTTCTCAACGCCGCAAAAGCCGACGACCGTAGACATGATGCATGCGTCGCATAAGTTCCTCTTTGGTGAGCTGCCGAATCTGGGGGCCACTGCCCTCAGACTGGACTACAGCGCGTGCAACCTGGCCTTGATCATCCTCCTGCCAGACCCGAACTCCAGTCTCCCGAGTCTGGAGAAGAAGCTAGCTGGCTCGTCACTGGAGGACATATTGTCAGGCATGACTCTGACCGAAGTGGACGTGAAGATTCCAAAATTCAGAGCAGAGTTCCAAGGGGAGCTATCAGATACTTTCAAACTGGTTAGCAAAACTCAGGCAAATCAGCCAACACTTAATTGTTTTTATACCCTTACAAAGGGTATTTTAATTTTGCCATGATATTGGCAACGCAGTGGAGGATATTCTTGATCAGCACCAACAGCCGAGTCGATCTAGCCATGTCTGTCTGTCTGTCGGTTTCTAAGCGAACTAGCCTCTCAGTTGTTGATCTATCGGGTTGAAATTCTCAGCATTGTTTAATTTCTTTTGCAATACTACTTGCAACTATATCCTATTGCTGTCATAGGAATGGCGAAATTAATGTAAAGAAAAGTTAACTCCTCTGTTTCTCAAAGTATCGCTAATAATTCGAGATAAAGCAGTTTTTTACAGTTTTAAAGTTACGGGTTTAGTTTCATTAAGATCGGACAACTATATAGCTACCATAGAAGCGATCGATCGATTTATATAAAAGAAATGTAAAATTCCACATGTAAAATGTAAAATGTGTAGGTAAATGATATACAAATTTACAAACTTCGATATTATTTCAGTTTTACTAAAATTAATGCATACATCCATCCATTGAATTGCAGACTGTATGGGTATACAAACTTCGGTATTCCAAAATTAGCTTTCTTTCTCGTTATATTTCAGATTTTATATATCACCAATAATGTTTCTGGCTAGTTTCGAAAAGAGAGAGAGAGATACCAGCTTAGGACCATTTGGACTGTTTTTTAATTTAATGCCTAAAGCTTTGGGTACCGGGTATCTCATAGAAGAGCACACTGTATCTCTCTTAATTGATTAATAGAAGTATTTGTGCATTCTGACTACTCACAGATGGGCATGAGCCGCATATTCAGCGATCTGGCAGAGCTTAATGAAATGTTGGATTCTCGAGAGTGCCTTTCTGTCTCCAAGATAATACACAAAACCTTCATTGAGGTCGACGAAGTGGGGACCGAAGCAGCCGCCGCCACGGGTGAGTATGGGACAGAAAGAATGATTCGTCTCTTCGTTCAAGGTTTAGGATATGAGAAGTAATTTATAGATTTAGGCCTTTTATATAATCAATATCAAAATTGTACGTATCCTTAGGTCTACAAAATTCCATTCAATTCTCTTACCTACTTCCCTTTTTCATATCAACCAATAACCAGATTCTATATAATGATTGCTAACTAGCTTTATTTCTTCACTCCCAACTTTAAGCTGTGACAGTCACCTTAAGATCCATGCCAGCCCCTCCAAAGACTTTTCATGCCAACAGGCCTTTCTTTTATGGAATATATGACAATGTCCATGGCTTTCTATTTGTTGGTCGCTTTAGTAACGCTGTTATTGGAACGTCAGCTGGATGTACTGGGTGTGATAAAGACAAAGACTGCCAGCGTTGCGGAAGGAAAGTAAAAAAGTAATCATTTCCGGGGCAACAAAACTCATCTCCAAGATATAAATTTTAAGTTTTAAAAATTTTCTTTGGCAAACAAAAAAAAAATTAAGTATATGTTAAAGATAACTACGAATACAAACAAGTATCCGTTGGAATCCAAGCAACTAGGAGAAGAAAGAAACCCTATAAAGTACATAAAGCCTAGACGATCTATTGACTATAATTTGCAAACTGAAACATGAACAAGAACCCAACATCTTAACCTTAATAGTCAAGATTACTCAAGTTCAAGATTTTTTACATTTTATATTCAAGATTTTTTATATTTTGCCATGATGTTTGCAACGCAGTGAAGGAGGCATCTCCGACCCCATAAAGTATACTTATTCTTGATCAGCATCACCACCAGCCGAGTCGATCTAGCCATGTCCGTTTGTCTGTCTGTCTGTCCTTCTGTCGGTTTCTACGCGAACTTTCTGAGCTATCGAGCTGAAGTTTCCAGCATAGTCTTCTTTCTTTAGCACGCAGTATATATGTCGGAACGGCCGAAATCGGACTATTATATCCTATAGCTGCTATAGGAATGATAGCGAAATTAATTTAAAAAAAAGTTTAACTTCTCTGTTTTTAAACGTATTTTTAAATTTTGAGATATAGCAGTTTTTTATAATTCTATAATTACGGTTTTCATCTTTTTAAGAACGGACAACTATATCATATAGCTGCCATAGAAGCGATCGGTCGATTTATATGAAAATGTAAAATTCTACATGTAAAATGTAAAATTTACAAAATTCGATATTTTTTCAACATTACTAAAATGGTTCGATTTTCAATGATCCAATTGCAGACTGCAAGGGTATACCAACTTCGGTTTACCGAAGTTAGCTTTAGTTCTCGTTCTATCTTATTTCAAACCACCAAAATCTACAAAGAAGAAGACAAATGTTTGAATCAAGTCGAAAAAATCTAAAAACGTTACCCACATTCCCATTTTAAGATTTCTTTTATTTCTTAAAGAAAACATTTCTGGAATGGTTTTAGAATTACTTGTGGTTTTTTTCTGGAATTAAAATTAAATAAAATTATGAAAATATCCTGATAAATCTTATTTTTTGAATTTTTGGTCTTATATTCAGATTTAATTAAGAATGCATAAAATCTTAAAAGGAGATTTTATTATTTTTTTTTCAGTGTATTATCAAACAAAAACACCATTTAACGGTTAAGATAAAAGTGATGATGGCACCTTCAACTTCAAAAGTTTGTGACAATTAATAGTAACGTTAACAAACATAAATTACAAATAATGTAACTAGTTTATAATTCGACACGCTGGTCTTTAGTTTAGTTGAATTCTTTAGTTGAATTATTTGTAATTTAGTTTTTGTTCACGTTACTATTAATCGTAACAAAATTTGATATCAGAAACTTTTGAAGTTGAAGGTTCCATCGTCACTTTTATCTCACCTCGTTAAGAGGTGTTTTTGTTTGATTAAAAATTAAAAAACATATTTTTAATATTATAAACTTAGACATAACCTCAAAAAAATTCCTACTTTTTTGCGCTTTTAGCTTTTTTTTCACATCAATTAACATTTTGGATAACTCCTTTTACACAGCAGTGTATTCAACCAATAATGCTACCAAATTTTTAAAGCATTTTTCCCTCATCAAAAAGTTTTACTATGATTTTCCTCAGATCAAGATCAACAACACTAAATATTATTGTACATCATAAAATTCACGTGTTGTTACAAGATAAATATAAAAAAAAATGATCAGCAAAAAGAAAACGAAGTTTAGTTTACAGGTATTAATGCAATTTAAAAGTTTAAATTACCGTTTATTTGACGTTCTTTGTTTTTGTACGCAGATATTTTCTTGACCGAAATATGTGAATTTTCGGAATTTTTTAAATTAAATAGTGTTACATAGTGATAATTAAAAAAAAAAAATCAACATGATTTAAATATATGAATTCTAGTCTAGAAATTTGAAAAATATACATATGTATGTGTTATTAATATAAAAAAATACAAGTGGGAAAGCTGCAGACGATGTGTGAACGTCTGTGAAATACCCGGTACCCAAAGCATCGGATTTGCATACATGGAAAAACAAGAAGAAGAAGCATACACAGAAACTTTATTGTTTAATAACTTCATGTTTATCATCCAATTTTAATTAATTAATTATTAATTAATCATTTATTTTATTTATTTATTATTATTTTATTTATTTACTTTAAGCCGAAAACCCAGACTATATATTTTATAACGTTTTTATGATTTTCGTGGGCGGAAGTGGGCGTGGCCGAATTTTAAAACAAACTTGATCTGCGTCCAACAGATTCCAATGTTGTCACCAAATTTCTAGCTCCTATTTTCACACGGACAGACAAACGGACATACGAACATGGCTAAATCGACTCGACTGGTGACGCCGATAAAGAATATATATACTTTATAGGGTCCAAGATTTCTCCTTCTGCCTGTTGCATACATTCTCGGTTGGCACTAATTTAGAATCAAGTAAAAACACCTCTAAACGAGGTAAGTGACGATGGCACATTCAAAAATATTTTAAAAAATTTTAATTAGTTTCAAAATCGGCACGCTGCCTGTTTTGCAATTTTAAATTTTTCAGCTAAATATTTTAAATATTTTTTTTTAAATAACTATTAATCGTCACAAAATTTGGTATCAGAAAGTTGTTTAGTTGAATGTGCCATCGTCACTTTAATTTCCACCTCGTTAAGAGGTGTTTTTATTTGATATCAGAAGTTGTTTAAATGACATATGTATGTACATACATAGGTCTCCCATTGTTGTTATAAGTTTTTGTTTGAAACTCAAATGAAAAAAAAAACAAAAAAAAATCATATAAGAAGTTAGCTATATGGGATCATTGCTACTAATTTTGATGAGAAAGCGAATTTTCGGAGATATGTGTTGTACCCCGAAATATCTCAAGGGCTATACGGCCTAAAGTGACTATAAAAATCTATAAAATACGAAAAATTAAAAAATTAAGTTTAATTCTAAATTCCTAATTATAATATTTCGAAAAATTTTGTCAAGGCAAAGTAATTATCATATCAAAATACCTTTTCAACGTCATATAGCACGTTTCTGTAACTTTAGTCGTTCAAAAGTTATGGGCGCGAGAAATTTCCTGTTTTCCCGCCAAAGTAGCGAAAAACGCAAAAATTAGATCAAATTAAAAAAAAAATTTAAAACGTTTTTATTTTTAATTTAAATTATTTTAAGTTTTCTTTGAAGTTTTTAAACATTAATGCATTGTGTACATCTCTCTATGATTCTACATGATTATTTACATTAATCTATGTGTAGTGCATGTAAAAGGTATATGGGATCTTTGCTACTAATTTTAATGAGTAATATCTCAAGAAAGCGAATTTTCCCAGATATGTGTTATATACCAAAAGTTGAGCAATCTCAAGGGCTATATGGCCAAAATCGTTAGAGCCAAATTACAAAAACTTAAAAGAATTCTTAAATATTATATTTAGATAAATTATGTCAAGTCAAAGCTATATCATTTTAAAATAAACATAGTTGTGTAGCTTTAGTTGTTTAGAAGTTATGGGCGCGGGAAATCTAGCATTTTTAGCTGTTTTCCCGCCAAACTAGCGGGAAACCGAAAAAGTCGTAGAACAAAAAATGTTCAGCTCGAGCTGTTTAATAAAATAAAAGTAGTTCCAGGACTCTTAAACAAAAAAAGAGGTGTCATTCGACGCGTATTTAAAGCTAGATCACAACAAAATAATTTTTTTTTGTATTTTTGCTCCACCGGCCCCAATAGCTCTAACTTTCAAAATGTTCAATTTCGCACTTTCACTCTTATTTCTCCTAAACTAATCCGTTAGTTAAGCTTAGAATGCAGTTTCAAAGAAGTTTACAATACCTTACGATCAAGATATAAATGGCTCTGATCGGACTATCGTAGCAGATTTTCAATTCTACGGCTGTATATAGTAGTCTCCTTGCGCACCACAGTCTCGGTGCTCATCGTCACTACGTGGAGTGCCGTCCACAGTGATACCCTTGTACCCTATGGGAACGGGGTATAAAAAGACGATATATTTAATATCACTATGTACATACATATGTATGTATCAAAGTTTTGCTTTAAGTGTGTACGCAGAGTTTTGATTTTTTTTGAAAGTTTTAGAAACCAATCGACTATTTGACAATATTTATATTAGTTGAGGGTATACAAAATAGACATTTTAAGCATCCGATTTCGATGGGAAATTTCAATGAATTCTGGCTTTGTCGCCTTATCAGTCTGATGGAAAAAATCCCATTATATTCAAAGACAAACACAAACTCAAGCACGGCTTTGACACGAGCTGATAAGACAGCACTGTGAAGCAGTGAAGCGCCCAAAGCCAAGACAGTCTGAAACGCACATTTGAAGCACAAGGTTGACAAGCGTGAGACTTTGGCAAATCGACGAAAATAAGGAAAATGCAGAAACCTTTGCAGATTTGTGGTAAGTGCGCCAATTTATTTACTTTAACCAGGGGTCGGCATAGCCCAACTCGTAAGACAGTCAAATCCTCTGCCTGTAAGCTGCCGGCACACGTACATACAGTATAAACTCACACAAATGCTGACTTGTCATTGTACATATGTATGTATTGTGTACCGACCCCTGATGTAAAGTCAAGCGACGCTGGGCGAACAGCGGCTAATATGATTGCCAGCGGAAAACAAAACAGAGAGCACAGAGAGCGCGGAGAACACTGAAAAGTTAAGAGAACCCCATTGGGGAATACAGAAATAAGAGCGGGACCTGTTGTTGTGGGGCTTAAAACCAATGGCCCTCGCCGAGAGCATTTAGTGTTTGCTCAAACGCCAAATTATAAAGTCGAAGCGGCTGTGCCTTGGCATTAACTGCACTAGATAAAGTGAAGAGTTCAAAGCCGCTGGAGAAAGCTTTGTGTGAAGCAGCAATTATTGCAGGCAGTAAATCAACGATTCCGATAGGCGAAGCCAAGTGGATCCCCGGCGAAACGGCACACCAGAGAGCTATCGTTGACACCACTCGTGGAGGTGACTCATCGGTCCACTGCAATTACATAAATTTATGAAATCAAGCACAGCTCACCTGCCGTCCTCTTGGATCCTTTCAGCTTGTTGGCTGCTCGCGCTCATCCTTCTCGCCCTCTCCCCCGTCCCCTCCGGCGCTGACGTCACCATGGCCGACGCCGTCAAGCAGGAATTCGCCCGCCGGCTGGCCCTCTTCTCCATCAATGTGTACGGCAAGCTGTCGGCCCTGAAGTCCGGCGAGAACGTCGTCTTCTCGCCGTTCTCTATCCAGACCTGTGCGGCAATGGCCCGAGTGGGTGCCGAGGGCGAGACGGCCGCCCAGTTGGACCACGGCCTGGGCCTGGCTTCGAGCGATGTGGAGCAGATAGCTCAGAGCTTCCACCAGGTGCTGGCCGACTACCAGGACAGCCAGATCCTGCGCATCGCCAACAAAATCTTCGTAATGGACGGCTACCCACTGCGCCCGGAGTTCGACCAGCTGCTGACCAAGCAGTTCCTCTCGGCGGCGCAGAGCGTTAATTTCGCCAACAGCAAACAGGCCGCAGCCACGATTAACGGATGGGTGGAGCAGCGCACCAACAACCTCATTAAGGATCTGGTGCCGGCCAGCGCTCTTGATGCCAATTCGCGATTGGTCCTGGTCAATGCCATCCACTTCAAGGGCACCTGGCAGCACCAGTTTCCCAAGCACTCCACCCGACCGGATACCTTCTATTTGAACGGCGAACGACGCGTCCAGGTCCCCATGATGAGTGTGAAGGAGCGGTTCCGTTATGCCGAACTTCCGGCGCTTGACGCTGCTGCTCTAGAGCTTCCGTACAAGGATTCAGACCTCTCCATGCTAATCATCCTGCCGAACAGCAAAACGGGACTGCCCGCCCTGGAAGAGAAGCTGCGTGGCACGACTCTTGCGCAGATCACACAGGCGCTGCATAGGACGCAAGTAGTGGTCAAGCTGCCCAAGTTCAAGGCCGAGTTCCGAGTAGAGCTGACGGAAGTGTTCCAGCAGGTAAGTTTGGCTGAAGAACACCCGGAAATAAATACTAATAATCGCTCCCATTCCTTCCCCTTCAGCTGGGCATGTCAAAGATGTTCTCCGACGGCGCTGAGTTTGGCAAGATGCTGCAGAGCCCGGAGCCGCTGAAGGTGTCAGCCATCATTCACAAGGCCTTCATCGAAGTGAACGAGGAGGGAACAGAGGCGGCAGCTGCCACGGGTAAGTCTCCATGGTTCTTTCCGCTATGATATTTCTGTGGCATCCATCATCGTGTCTGCATGTCCCATTTCTTCATCCGTGTCTGTGTTCTTCCCATCCTGCAGGAATGGTCATGCGCCGCAAGCGCGCCATTGTATCGGTGGAGGAGCCGATTGAATTCCTCGCCGATCATCCATTTACCTATGCCCTTGTTAATGAGGAGGAACTTCCCCTGTTTTGGGGCTCTGTGGTGCAACTAGAGGAGACATCGCTCGACTCCAGCCAGCATGACGAGCTGTGATAGTGTCTCATTTTATGCCGATATCAATAAAGACAGCTATTTATTTATATATTTCAAATCGGACACTGCCTAATAGTTTGGGGCGACCACATAAGCATGTATGGGAAGCATTTCATGGACAGCATTACATTAATCGGACATTACCCTTTTAAAAACTCTCGCTTCCGCATTACAATTACATTTAAATTACAGCAATGGTTATGTGTTTCGCAACGAGTGTCATGTGCCAACCAGAGGAGCCCAAGCGATTTTATGTCCAGCACCCCTTCACCTTTTATGTTGTTAATAAGAACGCATCCGTTCTGTTTACGGGAAACATAGTGCAACTCTAGTGTCAGTACTCCTACATCAACCTACATACATCCTACATCCTACATCAACCAACGAACTGAATGAGTGGTCCATCTTCATCTGAACTTACAGGTATGGTCATGATGCTCTGCTCGATGCCCATGGCCCAACCGGATCCAAGGCTCTTCTTTGTCGACCATCCATTTAACTACTACATTTTCAATAAGGACTCCACCGTTCTATTTGCTGGCCACATTGAGAAGCTCTAAACAATCCTGGGTACACTACTAACAACCAATCAACCATGCGTGCTTCGTGTCTCATCTCGCACTTAACTTTCAGGTGTGATCGAAATGCGTATGTTCATGGAGGAGTCGGAACCCAAGGGCTTCTACGTCGAGCATCCATTCAGATTTTACATTGTTAATATGAACGGAACGGTTCTGTTTGCCGGAAGACTCATCACGCTGCAAGCAAACGCAGTTTAATAAGCCTAAGACTGCGCATAATCAAAGCTTTTATATCTACACCTTTTCACTAACCAAGCATGTTATAAGTGCCTTAAATAAAGTCAACGAAACTCAGCTAGATCCTTCATCGCTCCACAGGATTCCGGGTGATGCCAGTGGCGGGATTCAGGCGCCATCAGTTTGTTGCCAACCATCCGTTCGTTTATTATGTGAAGTCGCAAATTGATCTCCCGATCTTTGCTGGTCGCCATTTGGGCTGAGCAATTAAGAGGTTAAGTTCAATGAAATAAAGAACAATGAATAAACTGAAATAGACTGTCACCTATTAGCTTAGTAGCTGTGATTTCGTCATGTCCAAGTGACTTATAGAAATACATTGGGAAGCGCATCCAGGCCTGACGGCTTGACACGCAATAGCGAAGCTGAAGTACTAGAGTTAATCAAGCAGAGCTACCCGATAGTTGATCTTAAAGTGTTGGGCACTACACTCGGAAGATGCTCCGCTCTCAGCTGCTAGCTGGCATTCTGCTCACGGTTTTGCTACCTATGGGATATGGAAGCTTTTCCCCTGGCTCCTTTAATTGTGAGTAAAGGGGATACTCCAAGTGTGAAGTGTGATAATCCAGGAGGAGCTCCATTCCATAGTGACCCTATACAGAGAAATGCCTGCTCTGCATCAGCTGGACGACTACGATCTCTGCCTGGACAAGCCTTCTGGCAGCTATTGCCTGGTGTACGTGGAGATTGAACCCAATGCCAGCTCCACTTTGTGGCGCCTAATCGATTCAGTTTCGCGCGATTCAAAGCATCGCTTCCGCCACGATGTTGTCCTGCGGGGTGTGTGTCTGGAGAGCTGCAGACGCAGTCTCGACGACTCATCTGGAGCTCTGCAGCCCTACGAGGCAAGGGGTGTGCAGGACGAAGAGCTGAGCACCTACTTCCTGAAGGTGCATCGGCGAACGCCGGATGCGGGTGACCGTCTGCTTTATAGTGAATTGGTCAACAGCTGCCTCAATCTCGAATTTAGTCAGAAGTTCTCGCTTCGGGTGAGCAGCCAGATCGAGTACTGTGTCTCAGCGGATGATCACCTGGAGCTAGGTAAGTCGTGGAGACTAACACGGTAAACCCTATAATATTATAAAATCAAAACAAAGTAAATTAAACTAATTTAGAAACTTAAATCGTTTGTACGGACCTCATGCGTTCACTTAAAAATAGTCACGAGACGTATCCAAAACGTTTAACTATAGTTTACAATTAATTACTCGAATGGATTCATGGACTAAGGTAGTTTGCTAAGATAAGTTTTTAGTTTGTTTTCGAGATGTAATGTGCCTCTAATTGACTTAAGTTTGTTGGAAGGAAGAATATCCTTGTCGAATTTGGTCCTGACTTGCAGATAATTTCCATTCAAATCCCTAAATGATTTAGATTTCTTTCTAAACACAGATGTCCTTGATCTGACTGCTTGCATTGTCGTGGCCACCATCCTCTTGTTCACTTTGTGCTCATCCCTCTATGATTATTGTATAAGCAAACGCAACTCTCAACAGCCAGCCGAAAATATCTATAGAAAGCGGCTAACGACTCGCAGTAAGTAGGGAGCCTGAGTGAGAAGTAAGTTAGATTATTAAGTGGTCTTCCAATACTCAACAGCGCAGCAGCTCCTTACATCATTCTCTCTCGCTCGGAATTACTACCGACTGACCGAGCCACACAGCAACGATTTCTCGAGAGATTTAAGCTTTTTTGACGGCTTTCGAATGATCGGGGTTTTCGCCGTAATCCTGGCCCACACTCTTATGGTTTTCATGACTGTCGCGATTGGGAATCCAGAGTTCTACGAGCAGTTCCTCTTCAAGTTTGAGTCATCAATCTTTCAGAACGGCAGCCTGGCCATCCAAATATTTTTCGTGATGAGCGGTTTCCTACTTTACGTGAATTTCACCGAACGCCAGCTAGTCGACCCAAAGTCAGGCACTCTCGAGTGCATCGCGGTCTACTTTCGCGTCTTCTTTTACAGATACTTAAGACTCCTGCCTTCCCTCCTGGCCCTGATCCTGTTCAACAGTACGCTTTTGGTGCGGCTGCAAGACGGACCCTTCTGGCGGCATTTGACCGAGCCCGAACGAGTTTTTTGCCGTACCAACTGGTGGAAGAACGTCTTCTTTGTGACCAACCACATGCTGGAGCACAGTGTGGGTTAACCCTATTCAAATATAGAATATAAGTAGGTCAAGTTATGCACAACTATTATTCCCCAATTTGCATTTTCAGTGCTCCCACCAGACCTGGTATCTGGCGGCGGATATGCAGCTGTTCGAGCTATTCCTAATCGTGATAGTCATAAGCAAAAAGTAAGGAGAACCATCTCTTATGTCACTCTTCCAAGCAGCTTTCCTATTTCCAGACACCCGCGGCTGGTCAAACCCATGTACATAACCCTTCTGGCACTTGCAATAGGCGTACCCGCCACACTGACCTACGTTCTCAAGTTGGATGCTGTCTACCATCTTAGTCCCGAGTGGGTTTTCGCAAGTTTGCATGGAACATACTGATTCTGATTTCCCACTCGCAGGACCTACCGCTTCTTATTCTTCCGGAACGCGGAAACCTTTTACCAGACGTATCCGACCTTCTACACGAATCTAGGTGGCTACCTATTCGGCTTCCTGTGTGGTCACCTCTACCTAAGCCAGCGTTCCAGAGCGGCCATCCTCCGGGGACATCTGAAATATGAGCTAGCCATGTGGCTGCTGGTGCCGGCGGTGCTAGTCATGCTCTTCTCTGGCTACATATTCATCTACTACGATTTCGCCAAGCCCTCCATCTGGCTGGCTGCATACGCAGGGCTATACAAGAACCTGTGGGTGCTGATCTGCGCGGGATTCGTCTTCCTCATGTGCTGTAAGGTGGGAGGTGGGTGACTCGGCTTTGATTCTATTTGGTATCGTTCCCGTTTGCAAACACTCACCAATCTCCGACAGGAATTGCCTACGACTTCTGTACTTTGCCGGTGTTCCGGCCGCTGGCGAGGATTTCCTATCAGGCCTATTTATGGCACGTTGTTGTCCTGCGAGTGGTTGCGGGGTACTTCAGGCAGCCTGCCTACGTAACCAACACGTCCATGGTGAGCGTATTGTTAGCTTTAGCTTTACAGCGCAACTTTAACTTTCATTTAGATTTGCAATGCGTTGAGTGTGTTTGTTCTCTCGCAATGTGTGGCGCTTGTGGTGGCGCTGCTGCTGGAATATCCGCTGGGAGAGGTTCTGCGCTGCCTGATGAAGCCGCAGAAAAGTATTTTATAACGCTCGGCTCTCGGCTTCCAACTAAATTTACAACAATTTACAGGCAAAAAAGAGACCAATCCGGAAATTCAAATGGGAGGCGCCCAGTCAGCTGCTTAGAGTGGCCGTATTACCCGCCAGTGCTGAGGTACTGCAACGCGTTAAGGCATTCTCGATGAACGTCCGGTAGTGCAGCCTATCCAGCCATTCCTAGCTAGATTTTACCGAATTTTCCTTTATCTGGGGTGAACGAAATTTGTTGTGTATTTTAACAGGTGTATATACTTAGGTAATTATAAAGCGGCTGCACAATTAAAACACAATAACTTGTTATTCACGTAAATTATTATAAACTTAAGATGTGTAATTTGTAACTTAAGGTACTTTTGAATTGGCGAAATAGGACTTAATTGGTACAGTGAAAGGAATAATAAAATACGTTGACAACAGTTTAGCTATTTTTCTACAACTAAAGTGAACAACCAGGTGGCAGCTCTGGCGGATGAACCGCGGTGCCCAGTGAACGCGCGCTGATATCAACAACTCGACTCGAACGCTTTGCTCTTAGATGCTCTGCGCGCTCTCGTCGGCATTTTTGTATTTGTCCCGTCTTGCTGCTGACTGAAAAGTCTTGAAGTAGTGCCTTAAATTCCAAGTCGTGTGCAAAATTTTCTAGTTGATAGCTCCAGTTGAATGCGCTGGCATAGAAAGTGATAAATAAAGTGAGTGTACTTCGTTTTTTACGGCTACCGCTGGGCTGCCACACTGCCTACTACATTTAATGTCAGGCGAAATGAATCACAGCACGTATTAGTACGGATTTTAAATATTTCGGCTCGGTGTCAGCGCAATATATTTATTTTGCAATCAAAATTGAGAGTGGCCATGCAAATGCAGCGCTTGAGTAATAAACGCGCGTATTACAAAATCATTAAAAATCACGGTAAAAAATAAGTGCGACAGTTGCTGTGTGGCTGTGCTTTTGTGTCTGTGTGGGGTGATGTGCGCCAGTGTGCGTCTTTCTTGTGCGAGTGGAGCGGCGAGCGCAGTGCATGTGAAGAGTGCCGCTATAAAAGTTTACCATCTGCTCTCCCGCTCACGCGCCGTGTTATATGAGTCCAACACCCAAAAAAGGGAATAAAGAGAAGAGAAGCAGCGTCTTTGGACGCGCCGCCGCAGCAGCAGCGCGAATGCCGAAAAAACGTTGCAAAAACGAAAGAAAGAAATCAAACAACTCGGAACGCCAGCGGCCAGAAGAATTTGTTGTTTCACACTTGATTGTATTAATTGTTTTTCTCGCATTTCGCTGTAATTTGTGTTGCTTTTCCGGCTGCCTTGGCTCTGGCTTGTTTATGCAGGGAGAGCGAGAGAGCAAGTGCGAGAGCGAGGGAAAGAGAAAGGGGGAGAGAAGAGAATGTGCCAATTGTTGCTTGCAGAAGCAACAAGTTACATACAGTGGTGTGAGAAGGGGAAGTGCGTGCTGTGGGCGCTAAATCGCAACGATAAGCTTAAATTCGAAATATGAAATATCTGCGAGCAATAAACGTGGCTTCCAGTTGGCCACAGCGTAGAATTACGGTTTCTTTTCTGTGAGTGTGAGTGCCAGTTTGAGTGTTTGTGTGCGTGGAGCAAGTGTGAAGAACATGCGACCTCCAGCGGCGGCGACGTCGCGACTGCGTCTTAGAAAAAGCGAGCGAGTGAGGCAGCATGTGCCCCCCACGCACAGTTATTTTGGTTGCTCCCCAAATGGGTAAAGCAACGAAACGTAGCCAACACCAATTAGTGACGAAAAATATGAAAAACGCACTGGAATGAAACAGACACTAGCGCACTACCACGTCGCGTTTATGCGTCAGTTAATGTCGCGACTACTTGGCCCGACAACAGCTGTTCGCCCACACTCCGTTAATCAGCTGCGACACAGCGCTGATCGCCATACACGCACACGTATGAACGCCAATTGGGAGAAGCATGCATACACCGATGACAAAAAACATTCAGGAAATAGGCCGAAGTCAAATACCCTTTAATTTTAAATCGCTGTATAATGTACAGTAGTTAGCTTAGTTCCGTAACAGTTGCAGGGTCCGGAACTGCCTTTAGCGACCATAAGCCCGATCAAGAATATACATATATGTTTTTCCAAAAGTATTTAATTTTAATCATATAAATCAGTCCCTTCAGTTTCCCTCTTCAGAGCGTTGCAAACCAATAATAATACAGAATAATAAAAATATCAATATTACTATAGGGAACGAAGATTTCTTTAAAGGTAGGTTTTTCAAGGCAGGGGTTTGCTTACTTCGTCGAATTATGCTTGGGGCAGCTATTAATTAATGTCCTTTAAATTGGTCGGCGCCATAGGGGGCATTGGGTGACAACCCTTTGGCAAAAGGCGACATACTCTCTGATAAGCGTAATATCGAGACAACTGCCGCCCAGTCTGACTAAGCGCAAATGGAAGTGCAGAAAATAGCAACAAGTAGACGGCGAAGTGGGGAGGCGCGAGTAAGAAGAAGCGACGGCAGCAGCCGCGTCGCGCAATTAAGACAGCAACAAAAGGCAGCGACAGCCGCCACTTGTGACGACCAGGGGGTGGCCGGGTGACGGGGTAGCACCTCGGGCGGGGCAATGCATATGCATGCGGTTAATTTTAGCAACAGAGTTCCACTTTCACTCGAGCATCAGCAGCGGCATCAGCAGCAGCGACATTCGGCATCGGCATCGGCAGCGACGACACCCACTGTGCAGCAAGCCGGCCAGTCTATCAGTTGCACTGACGCGACACTTGCGCGCTTTTGTCAAATTTTCAGCTAATCGCCGTCAGGCACGCACACAAGCCAGGCAGTTTGATGAACCGCACACACACACGCCGCATATCCAATGACGTTGTGCCTGCACCAATGACATCATCATCATCGTTGATGGTGCATCAGCGAAAGTTTCCAATGCAGCTGACAGCCGATAAGCAGTGGGCCCAGTGGCTTATCAAATGCGTGACTCATGCGTGTGGCATTGGGATCGCTGTTCAGCTGGTTGGATGCAATGCAGGAGGATTGGTTTCTATAGTAGCCTAATGGCCATCACACTTGACCGGTATCAGCATCTCTTCCTGATGCCTGCCATCCGTTTCCTGGTTAAAATCAAAATGTTCCTTCAACTCTAAGGGCGCTTGCATCTAGTCTCTCCTAGTTTGTACTCTCACAAAAGCAATTCCGACTTATTTTGACAACATTTGCATCAAATATAATGTGTAATTCTTCAGAAAATTTAATGTGTATCAATTTTGATTCCAAATAATTACATTATCTTTTAAGGGCAGTTCTTCTCCTTAGCATTAAAGCCAGTTACATAACTCCAGTGCATATAATTTTATCTAATGCCCAAAATATTGAAATCATTAGAAGGAGGGTGTCTTTAATAGGCAATATACGACCTCTAACTAGGCGAGATGTTTTTAAGTTTATACAAAAGGGGAACTCAAGTGTTGAGAGATGAAGGTAGATGTCATTATATATGATCCCAGACACCAGAATTGGAGCAGTGCCCTTTCCATAATTACTTTGCACTTACCGAGACCCTGTTTTATTTTTTTCTGCCAACACCCGATTGCATTGCTGCTGAAAGCTACTCGTACTACGCTTAATTGACTGCACTCCCCCCTGTCCCCTGTGGTGAGGGGTGTTCACTGCGTTTTAGTCACGCCGCCAAGCAACGGGCAACAAGAACAACAAGACAGCATTTGTTAGCAATTAGAATTGGCCGGTGAACACAACGTGTCGACAAAGCGCCAAGAGCTGCAATCAAGCATTAAGTCAATTTGCGGGCAGTCCCCGATCGCTGGACCATTGCGATCGCGTCAACTGCAACTGGAATCATTTAGGAGCTTGGCAGCGACACCATTGTCAACTGATCAGCTACGCTGTAAGACAGTGGCTGCTGAGAGCAGCTGGACACGCATACATAAGTTGATCAGTGCTTCTTTTCTGGGACATCTTGACAATCTTTTTGCATCTCAAAACTAATTCAAGTCAAAATACACCTCAAAGAGCCTTTTCAACATATTAAAAAAGAAAATACAACATTTTTGAAGTTCTCAAAGTCATGTATAGCACAATTTTGGTTAGAGCTTCTCTAAGAAGTTCATCATGTAGTATTTCTATTTATATGAAAATATCCGTAATAACAGCGAAATAGAAAATGACATAATGCTAGTTATTCTGAGGTTGTGAATCTCATACAGACATTCCAACAGATACGGCTAGATCACGTCGTCAGATGTTGCAAAATCCAGCCTTTCATGTCAAAAAGCAAGGCGGGGTAAAGACGTCAACATGCTAGGGTATACGGTTGCAAAAAAATAATGCCACCGCTGGAGCACACTTGATTCCTGATAAAAACAAAATTTTTTATTTGTTTAAATTTTGATCCATATTTTAATGTTTAGTATTCCCCCTAATCTTAAAATGTGCTATTGTTCTTAAAATTCCTGTCTAAAAATTTTTTTTTAGAATTTAGGATATAAGCAAAAAAACGGCTCTGTGTTAGTTTTGAAGCGCTTGACATTAATTTGATCGAAAGTCAGTGATTTAATATCAAGAGGGCACTTACTGCTTCCAAGTCAACCACCATAAAATCACAAGAAGATAAACAAAGTTTTAATAGATCAATATGATTAACTCTTAAATTTTTTAAAGTTTTTTCATTTTTATTGCCTTGCAGGGTATTATATTTGTGTCCAGAAGTTTGCAACGCAGTGAAGGAAGCATCTCCGACCCCACATAGTATATACATATATTCTTGATCAGCATCACCAG
>VNJO01009519.1:0-13206 GCA_008042535.1 Drosophila tani | reverse complement strand
GGCGCCCGTCTCCTCCTGCAGCTTGTTCAGGTTCTCGCTGTACGGGCCAACGATGAAGGGATGATAGATCTTGGGCACCGAAATGCGATCCGACGACTTCTTGTACTGCTCGGCGGAGAGCTGACGGATCTCCTGTTCGGCCTTCTCGATGCCCTCCTTGGTGCCGGCAATGGTGATGAACTCACTCTCATCGCCCTGGCTGGGGATGTTGATGCGCGTGGAGGTGAGACGCTCGAGATCGCGCAGCCGCTGGCCACCCTTGCCGAGGATGACGCGGTAGTGCTCCCGCGGCACCGTCACCTGGCGGCTGGCCTGCGTCGAGAAGCTCATCAGAATCTTGCGGCGAGCGTCCAGCAGCTCGCTCTGCTTGCCCTTGATCAGGAAGGTGAGCGACTGATTCTTGCCGCTCACAATCTCGATCTGGGCGCCCGTCTCCTTGGTGATCTGCTGGCAAATCCGCTTCGATTCGCCCTCGCCAAACTTCTCCGACTCCGTGGACTTGCGCTCCTCGCAGGGAACATGCAGAATCTGTCGAACCGGAAAAGAAAGTGGTAAGATTACCCAGATTTCTTTAGGGGAACAGCGCTTCTTCTTACCTGCGTCTTCTGCGAGCTAGTCACACGAGCTATCGTCGAGCTGGAAGCTCCGGATTGCGATTGCGCCGAGGTGTTGGCCGGCAGAGCCGGGAACAGGTCGTCGTAGCTAAAGGCGGGCGTGGCATTGCCAGTGCCGCCGCCGCTGGTGGTGCTGGTGGGCGTGGCCACCGAAGTAGTGGGCGATGATGGTTGCTGCTCGTTGGACACCTGCTCTTGGCCATTGATGAGGGCGATGGGTTGTTGCTCGATGGTAGTTGCTGCGTGATCATTACATCATTAATATTAGTACTTATTTATGGTTCCTCCACTCACCGTTAGATTCCTCCATCACTGCTGCTGCTGCTGCTTGCATTACTTAAAAAAAGAGAAGAGTCCTTTTTCGTTCCAAGTCGTTTACAGTACACTGAAACGGGGAGAATCAAAGATAGCTTATCAAATAGTGTTCAAAACCATTACTCCATAGGGGACCTATCGAACAACTGGGACTTTATCAGGGGTTGATAAAGCTATAGTGATTATTAGTCATGTTTGGTGTTTGGCTTTTTCTTTGGGACGGGATTACCGAACTATTTCATCGATCAATCAATAGGGAAATTACTTTATTTCGGCAAATAAGTATTTCATCAGTTTCTTCGGCTTTCATCTCCCATTTCTTTTGAGTCTTAAAAACCACATTCTGTGTTGATAAGTGCGACCCGAAGACCCGCATGTGGCTGCCATCCGCTGATAATGACTATAAACGCAAGTATTACCGGCATATGGTCGATTATGTATTTAGTATTAAGATTATTCTTTTAAAGATTCTTGAATTATTAACCTATTACCGCAATATGGTCGATTATGTATGTATTTAGTATTAAGATTATTCTTTCAAAGATTCTTAAATTATTAACCTATCGTATTTCATTGTGAAATAGTGTTATTAAATATATCTTAAATGGGAAGAGGAGTTTTTCGAGAGAATGATTACAACGAGGGTTTATGTAATTATCAACTACACCCAAAAAAAAAACAAGAGTTTAACCTTTCTACACGTTGTCTTAAAAGTATACTCAAGCAGTATAACGAGTTTAGTATAGATTTAATACTTCAAAATATCAAATGTATACTCCAAAGTTTAGTTTTTATACTCTACAGTTTCAATTGTGCGTTTTTGAGTATTATTTTTATACGAACCTACATCGAAAATGCGATAACATATCGCGTTAGCTGGAATTTAGTGCTTTTCTGTTTGTCGCGTTAGTGATTATTATGAAATAATGGTGAAGATGAGTATAAAATTTATACTTTTGTAGTATCAAATTAATAAGCATCTTATTAAGAAATTTTGCATACTCAAGAGTATAGAATTCATGTAACAATCGTATAGGTTCTATGACGATTTTTTTTTTGGTGTACTTGTGGCTTTCCTTATATTATGAAGAATGATATTATAATCTCTAAATATTATATGATTTGTATTAATGATTTTCGTAACGTAATTTCTGAAGGAAAGGGAAAGGAAGCTATAGAACGAGAATTTAAAGCTAATCAAAGAGCATGTGCTGACAAATACCATTCAAGTCAAGTTAGTTTATAAATAATTCATTAGTAGCTCGTATATAGCTGAAATCTCAAAATGTGCTTGACCATTAAATGGTTTCAAGTGAAATTCTGGATTGCTACAGATTCGAAAAATAGAGGGATTTTTGGAAGCCCAACTTGAGTGACCGCCACTGTAAACAGTGCGTGACCAAAAAGGGGTGCGTCGAAATGGCGCTGATAAACCGAAATAGATTCAGTGCTCCCCAAACGAACTTTCTGCGCTAGAGCCAAAACTAAGGCCACGTAGTGCTTGGCGAGATCGGTGAGATGATGAGTGCCTGTGCCCGGCTCCGCTTTTCGCTGGTGATAAGTGGACGACGACGCCGCCGCCGAGGCACTGGGCCACGCAGGCAGATTCCGGGGCCGAGTGATAGCTATCGGTTGCTCCCGGCTGATAAGGCGCCGTCGTCGAACGATCGCTCCCCAGAAGATATCTGGGTACACGCACACAGTGGCAATTAGTGCAGGTCCAGAAATAAGCTGCTATCTGTCGGATTTCGCTTGGGTGAAAGGTTGCGGAGATAGAGAGAGAGAGAAAGAGAGAACGAAGGAGAGATCTCAGCAGAGACCATGCACTTGTTCGACCAAAAAAGCTGTTTTCTAAATCAATGCCCAACGAGTTTCGTAGCCTACATTTTCCTCTCCACCTAAAGAACAACAACAAAGATATTGTAGTTGCCACTATCGCCAGTCTTTCTGCGCGAGTATTAGTGTACAAGGCAGTGGCGTACTCGGTGATTTTCAATTTAAGGGGGACTTTTGAATTTGAAGTCAGTCAATCGTTCAATTTAAAACTAGCTTTTTGATACTTATAATTGTAATTAAAAAATACATTTTAGACTCACACTTTTTTAAGTTTTAATAGCATTTATTTATTTATTTTGTAAGAGACTAACTCAAAAGGAGAAGCTATTGGAAGGTGAATTACTCTTTTAACGAAGTTTAAGATTTTTCTTTTTATCTTTCTGAAGATTTTTTTTGGGGGAGTTAAAGCCCCTTTTAAAAACCCTCCTCAGCATGCCGTCTCTGCACACAGTGTGCATGAAAAATGTGTCAAAAGAAGAGACTAGAGCGGGAGAGAGAGAGCACAGCGAGAGCTTGACGAAGTAACTTAACGGAGCAGGGGAGCACAGAGCTCCATATAAAACCGGATGATAGCCGGCAACTACAACAAAACGATCGAGTGCCAGTGCGCCTGTGCTTGTATGTGTGCGTGTGCCTGCACATTTCTGTGTCGCTCTTTTTCTTCGCCCGTTTGAGACTGTGTGAGTGTTGGCACCTTTCGAGAAGGCACAGGTAAAAAAAACGAAAACAAGCAACATACCTACATAGCAAATACCAGCGCACAAACGTTCGTATGTGACGCCTGCAGCGACGCTGACGTCGACAAATGAATACAAAGCACAAATACAATGCGCTAAAGTTCAGCTTAAACCAAAAAACAACACAAAAACAAAAAATAAAATAAAATACATAAATAAGAATTGGTATGCACATATGGGATGGATTCTTGTTCTTGTAAATTCCCAACCAAAGAAAAAAGTCTGACGTAGTCACTTTTAAGCAGGGAACCGTTAACTTCTGAAGAGTGTTTCTGGTGTTTTTTCCGCAAATGGTAAACTATGCAAATTAACACTGGCGAAACGAAACAAAGGTTGTTCAACTTACGGTACTGTAAAATCCAAAAAATCCGGCCTAGTTTACTCTCCTTTGACCAAATCCAGTTTGATAACTTGGCGTGTCGGCTGCAAGACAATTGGTACAATATTAATGCAATTAGCGGATGCAGATCGTCGTGGCATCCACAGGATGGATGCCCTACGCTGCAGTTCGTCGGGCATGCTGCACATTTCCCCCAATCCAATAGAAAGTCTGCGGCTGGCGGTGATGTATGCGTTTTTGTAGGGCAACAGCAGCGGCAGCGGCAACATATGCGGGCCGCTGCTTATTGGACAATTGTTTTTGTCAAAGTGGAGCAGAGCGTGGGTGTGCGTGTGTGTGTGTGTTAGTGTGAGAGAACGTTTGTATGGAATGCGGAAATCAGTGCCGTATGTTTCAGCCAGGTGAAAGGTTATGACTGGATCCTCTTTTCGGGCACTGGGCGGGGTTCGGTCCCTCTTCACTATTCGCCCCTAGAAATTCGGAAAGTTTAAAGACAAAAAAAACAGCACGCGCGCCTTCCAATCGGACAAATATGCTTATATATGCGCACACACACACATATGCATGTGATTTTACGGCCCTGTGTGCGTGGACGAAGTCGACGACGTCGTCGCTGCGGCCGCCGCCGCCGCCTTTGTGTTTGTGTGCGAGTGCGCCGCCCGTGTATTATCAACCATTGGAAAACACGTTGTTTTTCGCCGAGCTCCCGAATTTAAGGAAAATGTTCTTGCATTCAAGGCGGCCTGAATTTTCTTCAGCCGCTGCTGCTCTTCTTCTTGTTCGGCCGCCGAACCACCGCCCCGCCGCCGCCACCGTCACCGCCTGCTCCATCCGGCCCTTCATAACTGTATATCCGTGCACTCTCTCGCCGTAAATTATGCAACTGCGGCCGTCCGCTCGCCGCCGCAAGGATCACTGGCCAATTCGGGTTACCACTCGCACTGGAATCTGTTCAAATCACACCCAGACTTTCTATTGGAAGGCAGCACGCACGGACGCGGAACTCATCGTTACCGACTCCAAGTAAAATGTGAATGAACATGAGCGAACGTGGCAAATAGAGATGGGCGATAGGCCATTGCGGGAGCTGTCAAACGGGCTATCGGTTCTTGAGGCAAGAACTGCGGCCGGCTTTTGGGCTCAACGGGATATTGGCGATATAACGTTAGCAAATGTCATTGTCATTAATAAAAGTTAAATTTAATGAATTTAATTAAAATTGCTTAATTAGTTTTAATGTAAGTGTTCGGATATGAGTTCTTCTTCCACGGGTGATCACTGTCTGTTACAAATATTTTTTGTTAATAGTCAGATCGATAAATTATAAGTGTTTTATTTTAGAATGAATTTCTATCATAAAATATTTTTTTTTAAGTTTTTGATTGCAGCAGAATAGTGCACTAAGTTTTGGAAAAATGAAAAAATATATGGACACCTAGTGGTGATGAATAATGCCCTTGAATTCGATTGCTCGTTAAAAGTTATCGACTCGTCTCTCATCCCCATCGATAGGCAGTACCATCCTTGGCCTGCCACCACTAAATCGCAAAGAAACACAAAGGCAAAAACCCCAAACTGTGGAATTTCCGGAGACAAGAGAGCACATTCATTGCGGCGAGATATCAGCGAACAGCATGCCCAAGCTCAAGAACCTGTTGCCCACCATTTTTGGCGGCAAGGAGACCCCGAATTCGTCCGAGGGACGTCTGGAAACGGACGCAGCGCCCGTGGACGACAGCGAGGGAGATAACAATAACAGCGGAGCACTGGCGCTGCCCTCCAGCAGCACGCCCACTGCATCCGCCGATCTCACCGAGTCCGTGCTGCGCGAGCTCAGCGACCCCAACTACAACTCCATGGACGTGGTGCAGTCCGCCAATTTTCCGGGTACTGCGCTGGCCCACAATGCCCAAACGAACAACACGATGAACGTGCACAGCGCCCAGCAACAGGTGGTCATGAACTTTTCGAATGCCAGCGGCCTGCACTTTGGCTCCGTCTACAACATAAACCAGAACCTGAGCGCCAGCAGTTCACGAAAGGGCAGCACAAGTGCCACGGAAGAAGGAGCAGCGATTGCATCACCGGAAGGCGGCAAGCGTTCCATTGCCACCCGCAAAACGGTCAGTATTGTGGCCATGATGCAGTCGCAGGAGGAGCCGGATATCCGTCTACTGGACGCAGTGGCCACGCACCTGGGCGAGGGCTGGAAGCAGGTGATGCGGGAGCTCGGACAGTCGGAGGGACAGATCGATCAGGCGATAATCGATCATCAAATGCATGGAAATATAAGAGAGGTAAGAAAAGGCTTAAATTTATATTCCTTAGATTCCCTTAGGTTTGGTTGAATATAGAAAAGAAATTGTACAATCTTCCAATACTTTGATTTATAAATAGACACAATGGTATTATGATATATACTTCAAAATCTGCACAGATTTCTGAGGCACAGATCGGAAATACCAGCCTTCATGACTCAAGTTTTGATATCTCTATCACTTTCCCTTGTTTTAAATATTAAAATGTTTGTATATAATTCACAAACAATCTTAGAGTAAATAAGAGAACTACAAAACTGGTAGGGTTTCAGTGTATAATTTACAAAGGTCTTTAAAATGTGATTTATTTCAGTTTAAACATAACATTTTGACCTTTAACGCTGCACAAACAATATCCAAAAATGTATTAAGTTAAATAACAGAGAACTTTCGCCTACAGATAGAGGTTATTCCTTGGAAGTGTCTATTAAGTTTCAGATTACATGGACAGATTAGATTAGATTGCAAGTTGTGAAATTCCATCTCAATTTTATTGAATTTTAGCGAATTGTATTCGGACTTTGAGGCTTTCTAAAAACTATTCTAATTTAGAAACTTAGTTAAGATTTTTGATGGCATGACTAAGCCCGATTAATTAACGCTTCTCATGCTTTCCCAGGTGATCTACCAGCTACTGTTGCAGTGGACGCGCAGCGCGGAGAATGGTGTGGCCACAGTGGGTCGACTCACCACAGTGCTGTGGGAGTCCCAGCATCGCGATTGCGTGCAGAGAATGAAACTGGTTTGGAAGGCACTGGAGAAGCGCAAGACGAACAGCTAGCCAGAGTCTGTGGGAGGCTTCCAACGATCCCGACTATCAAGAAGAAAACTGTATGCATACGGAGCAGCCAATCATCTCGTCGGAGAGTGGAGAGAGTTGTTACCCCATCGAGCGACGGAGAGATGAGAGATGAGAGAGAGAGAGGAGCCATGTGCAATATATATTTTGTTTAATAATCCAGCAAACCCTTCGAATAAGTGCCTAAATGTTTGCAATAACTATATATTCTTACACCAAGTTTTTATCTTTAAGATGTGATATATTGTGTGTGTCGAAACCGGGAACCCCTGCACTTGAAGTCAGCATTTTGAAAGCGCATTTTTTGTGAAGTGTATAACAAATAAAAGCTTTATTTTTATGTAATCAGCACCAGCTGCACCGCCTATCTCGTCTCTAACCTCCAAGCAAAGTCACACAATCTTGGTGATCTTCGAACTGAACATGTCAATCAGCATCTGGGCACCGTTGCCGTTGAGCGTCTGATAATTCGGCAGCTTGCCCATCCTCTCCAGCCAGCCGCTGAGCTTGGGATAGCGCTGCGGATCGATGGGAGCCAGACCCACGAGACTGCTCACCGAGGAGACCATGCTAAAATCAGCGATGGTTATGCCCGTGCCGCACAAATAGGGCTGGTTGCCGACGAACAGCTCCAGGAAGTCGTAGGCCTCGTAGATGGCATCGATCTTGAAGCGCGGCACCTCCGTCTCGTTCTTGTAGAACAACGGGGCGGCAATGTTCCGGATGCAGCCCTGGAACAGCACTCCCGACTCGAAGTGCAGACGCTGATCGACCAGGGCGCGCTTGAAGTAGTCCTTGGGATACAGTGAGTCGTTCTTGGCATACCGACGCACCAGATAGGCGCAAATGGCATGGCTCTCCCAGATGCACTTGCCATCGTCGTCCTCCAACATCGGCACCGTGTGCTGTGGATTCTTTAGCTTGAACTCCTTGGTCAGGTTCTCCCCCGCCAGCAGGTTGACCAGCTTGTACTCATACTGCAGGCCCAGTGCGTCCAAGGTCAGCTTGCAGGCCCGCACCGGTGGGCTGGGCTCTACGCCGTACAGTACTAGCTTTCCCATCGTCGTCCGTTCGCTCGGGTTGTTGATTCGAAACTGAACGCGGGCACGCCGCCTATCATGGCAACAAGTGTGCTGGCTTCAATTAATTCCATATATTAAACAAATTCCACTTTGCAATTTAAAGTGTTTTTTTTTTGCTTGCTTACAGTAATTAGGTGTCGTTCTGATTGCTGTGATTGTTCCCATATATTTTTTAATACATATCTGAAGCTATATCTGCTGTCACAGTCCTCAGCTTAGATAATTGATAGGAGCGGAGATAAGGCACTCGTTTTAATCAAAATTGTTTGAAGGTGGCCCTCGAAACGGTGGTCAGGTGTTCGTTAGGCTCCCCAGAGCCTTATCATATCTCTTTCTATTATATATTCTCAATCGAAGTGTAGTGGAAAATTCATAATCTTTATAGGTGGTTTGTTTAATAAATTGTATATTTAGGACACTGTATATTTGGTTCAGCGAAAGTTAGGTAACTTTGTAATACATTTTATTACTTTTACTATTTTATAGACCTTACTAATCTGTGAGCAATAATAATTGTAAAATTTAGGACCTAACTTGGTCAAAGAAATATTTATCAAAAGAAAGTGATTAAAACTTGAAAATATGCTTTAAAACGTAGACAAATTATTTAACTTCAAATAAAGAATTTTTCTGATTGTTCAAAATTCTTACTAACTTTCAGGAAGGAATTCCTTTTTTAGCTACAATATTTATTCAGAAATTGTTGGGTATTAGTCCCACTGTGCCACTAAAGATAAGCCCGCAAACAGAGAGAAATAACAATAACATTACCTAAATGGTTTAAAAAAGAGAAAAGGAAAACTAAAAACAGTTTGAGAATAGGGAAAAAACAAAACAAAACAAGGTAGGAAAAATACTTTATAGAATATTTATTCTTATTTAACCAAACGATGTGTAACTTTTAAAGTAAACCTTGTGCCAATTTCTTTCGTTATCAGAGAATTTAATATTTATTTGTTCAATGGAAGATATTCCTTTCAAAAGAGACTTATTTGCTATTAAAATATTGTCGTGACACTTATCACATATCACTTTTCAAGCAATATTCCTTCTAGAATTTATTGTGAAATAAAATTAGCGTATAACTTATAGTTATATTTAAGTTGCAAAGGTAAAATTAGTCGTCTTGATGATCTCTCCAAATCTTCGGGCTCCTTTGCCGTTGGCCTCCTCGTAGTAGGGCAGCTGTTCCAGTCGCTTAATCCAGGCAGCGACCCTGCTGTACTTGGCCGGATCCACCTCCACAAAGGCTACCAGAGAGGATACGGTAGATATAATACTAAAGTCGGCAATGGTCAGTTGGCTGCCGGCAATGTAGTCGTGATCCTTGAGGAAGGTCTCCAGGAAGCCGTAAATCTCGATGATGGCATCGTAACGCTCCTTGGGAATCGTGGTCAGGCCGGAGGCGAACATGGGCTGGGTAATGCTCCTCAGACCGCCGGCATAGATCACGCCGGACTCAAAGTGCAGTCGCTGATCCACAACAGCCCTCTGGAGGAGATCCTTGGGATAGAGGCTATCGCTCTTGCCATATTTGGACACCAGATAGGCGCTGATCGCATGCGAGTCCCAGATGAAGTGGCCATCATCCTCCAATGTGGGCACCGTGTGCTGCGGATTCTTCTTCAGAAACGCCTCAGAAAAGTTCTCCCTGGCCATGGTATTCACCTCGACGAATTCATATGTAACACCCAAAGCGGCCAGCGTCAGTTTGGGTGTCCTCACCGGCGGACTTGCCTCCAAGCCGTACAGAATCAATTTGCCCATGTTGTGTCGCCTCTACGGGTCTTTGCTAGGACTGAATACACTGATCACAGTGCTCCAGCGTTTTTATTGGTTTTGAAAGAGAGTTGGGAGGTATGAAATTTCCCAATAGTGAGCACAAGATAGCAGGAATACCTCTCTCTTTCTGTTTATTACTATTTCACCATAACATCGCCACTTTTGCTATCAGAGACAAGTAAGAAAGCTACAGTCGAATGTGCTCGATTTCGGATACCCGGTACCCAAAGCATTGTGTACCAAACGACAAAATAATAAAAGTTCTACAAGTAACGTAGAAATCTGAATAAAGCTTCGTTTTGAGCTACCACGTTTTTTTGAGCTACCTTCGTTTTGAGCTAACCACGGTTCGAGACTTCACTAACCATCTGCGAGCGAGATGGAGACAGTAGATCTTTAATGTGTAATATCTAACGTTATTATTATCAGTTTTATTAAAATTTTCACAGTACGTTTACACAAAATATCATATGTATTTGTTACATCGATTTACTTTTTCTTACCGAATTCAATACTATAGCTGTGTTTAATGTTTTTAATATTTATTGGGCGCAAATTTCAAAACATTGTTGATTTGCATGCAAAAGATAAGAATGTTGTTCTCTGGTGATGCAAACCAAGAATATAAATATACACTTTATAGGTCGGGGTTGTACCTTCTACCATTCTCGGTTGGAAATAAGTTATAATATCCATGTACCCCACGGATAATATGTAAGTACATAAATTTAAATAAACTTAATTAGGCTTGATAATAACATAACCAGATCTACAGTTTTTTTGTGATTTATCATACTATCTTTCCCCTTTAATCGCAGAAATTTATTTAATGTAGAAATGTTGAAAATGTTTAGGCCATTATAATGTTGAACCTATCCCAACAAATATCTTACCTATCTTACACCAAATAAAGTTTAATGACCATTCCAAACAAGAGGAGATAAGTCAGAATTCCCCGAATGAATAACTCAGATAACGCCTCAGCCTGAGATAGCCCCAGCAATTTTTTCTAAAGTCCTATACATTAATTTATGCCACAGTCATGCTGACTTTATTGTCATGCTGACTTTCGTTGTTGCTATTGTGCCATTCTCTCTTAATTAAATATAATGAAAATGTGTTTAATGAGGTTGTTTTTCTTGTTTGTTCTCTCTTTAGAATCTTAAAGTTCTCTTACAAAAAAAAAAATCCCATACAATTTGTTTAAGAAATGACACTTGCTAAAGCTGAATATTTATGTATTCCTTTCAATTATATTTTTCATTCTTTAAAAGTTCTCTACACAACACTTATCCTTATAAACAACAAGCAGGAGTATAATCTAGGATTTGTTCTTAAGAAGCAAAGGTAAGATTAGCACTCTTGATGAACGCTCCAAATGCTTGGGCTCCCTTGGCGTTGGCCTCCTCGTAGTAGGGCAGCTGTTCCAGTCGCTTAATCCAGGCAGTGACCCGGGTGTACTTGGCCGGATCCACATCCACGAAGGCCACCAGCGAGGATACGGTAGAAATAATACTAAAGTCGGCAATGGTCAGTTGGCTGCCGGCAACGTAGTCGTGATCTTTGAGGAAGGTCTCCAGGAAGTCGTAAATCTCGATGATGGCATCGTAGCGCTCCTTGGGAATCGTTTTCTGGCCCTGAGTGAAAATGGGCATTAGCATGGCCCTCAGACCGCTGGCAAAGACCACGCCGGACTCGAAGTGCAGTCGCTGGTCCACCACAGCCCGCTGGAGGAGATCCTTGGGGTAGAGGCTGTCACTCTTTCCGTATTTGGACACCAGATAGGAGCTGATCGCATGCGAGTCCCAGATGAAGTGGCCATCATCCTCGAGCGTGGGTATCGTGTGCTGCGGGTTCTTCTTCAGGTACGCCTCCGAAAGGTTCTCCTTGGCCATGGTGTTCACCTCGACGAACTCGTAAGGAACTCCCAAGGCGGCCAGCGTCAGTTTGGCTGTCCTCACCGGCGGACTTCCATGGGCACCGTACAGTTTTAGGTTGGTCATGTTGTCGCTTCTACGGGTCTCTTCGGGAACTGAATAAAGAGATCTAAGGGGCCGGCCTATTTATATGATTCGAAAGAGAGCATGGAGCGAGCCTCCATTTCCAAAAAAGAGCACAAGATAGTATTAATAACTAGTTTTCGGCATTTCTCTCTCTTTGCATTTATTTCTATTTCACCATGTGCACTCAGAGAAAATATACTCCTTAACGTCTAGAAGATTCTCTAGGTTTTTGCAGAAATACATATGTTTATATATAAGTATGTATATAGGTATATTTGGAAGCAATATTTGAACTTTAACACTCTCCAACATTTAGCGTTGGTCAACAAGGAATTTTGATAAGAGACCTGGACTATGTCTAGAAACTGCGGTATTCCCAGGTCTTTTGCTTATCATTTAAAATATCTTTAAGTGTATTTCTGTTAGCTTTGATTTATGGTTTTTAAATAAAGAACAGCTTAGCTCTACTCGGTTTCTTTTTTTCTTTGATTTATTTCTTATAATCTTAGCTTTGTAAAGTAAAATAAAATAGATAAATTCATGTATTAAAAACATAAACCGTTTCTTTGTAATTATACATTTGAAATATTATTTTTCTTTTGCTGTTCCAATATATTATTATTTATTTCTATTTTTATATTCAACTGAAAGATCATTTTTCAAAGGTGAAATTCGTCTTCTTCACAACTTCCACCAAAATTCGAATTCCTTTGGCATTGGCCTCCTCGTAGTAGGGAAGCTGTTCCAGCCTCTTGATCCAAGCACTAATCCTGCCATATTTTACAGGATCCAAGTCCACAAAGGTCATTATGGAAGTTATCGAAGAGACCAGACTGAAGTCCGCAATGGTCAGGTGATCGCCTGCAATGTAGTCGTGATCCTTGAGGAAGGTCTCCACAAAGTCGTAGATCTCGATAATGGCATCGTAACGCTCCTTGGGCACTGTCTTCTGGCCAAAGAAGATCACGGGCTTGGAAATGGTCCTAATCCCATTGGCAAAGACCACGCCCGTATCAAAGTGCAGTCGCTGATCCACCACCGCTCGCTGGAGAAGATCTTTCGGATATAGGGCATCCGTAGTGGCGTACTTGGACACCAGGTACGCGATGATGGCATGCGAGTCCCAGATGACGTGGTCATCGTCCTCCAACATGGGCACCGTATGCTGGGGATTCTTCGCCACGTAACCCGGACGTATGTGCTCCCGACCCATAAGGTCAACCTTCACATATTCGTAGGGCAGGTTGAGGGCGGCCAGGGTGAGTTTTACGGCCCGAACTGGCGGACTAAGATCCAATCCGTACAGAGTCAGCTTAACCATCTTGTCCGCGGGGGGTCTCGGTCACAACTGGTCGATGGGAGCGGAAAAACAGCTTTTTA
>VNJO01009516.1:0-134749 GCA_008042535.1 Drosophila tani | reverse complement strand
AGAATTTACTTGGAATTTTTTGCTTACGAACTGAACCGGTCGAGAGAAACACAAACTATGAAAATGTCTATAGAATGCCTACAGAATGTAAACAAATGTATTGCCCTAATTTCCAAGGCCAACTTAGCATGAAAAACTAAGTAATATTATTAGGGAAAACTTAAGAAAATATCTTACATACCTGATAAACGCCAAAAATAAACCACAAAACAACACTTCTTACCTATTAGATAATATAAAATTAATAATCTCTGGCCTAAAACTGTTATATTTAATATAAGCGCAGAAGAACCCATTCTCTTAACCTGAACCCCTAACATTTGGTTTTTTCATTAAATTTCCATCCAATTTCTCTCTAATTCCCCATCGACGAGGATGAAATACCAGGCGCCCATAAATAAAAGCTGGTGGACGCTAAATTCTTAACAAAACTTTATTATAACCGCTATTAGGGTCCAGAGAGATCCTCTCTTTGGAATCTCTCTTGCCTAAAACTGTTCTAATAACTCTAAGAGCAGAGGAAATTAAATGGAAAAATCCTCTGTAAGGTTGTAAGTGGGAGTTTCTGGAGAGGATCATACACTGCCGTCTGTAAATGGCCAGTTTCTGTAGAGGATCAGCCACTGCCAGCTACAAATGGCCAGTTTTTGGAGAGGATCATACACTGCCGTCTGTAAATGGCCAGTTTCTGTAGAGGATTAGGCTTTGCCGACTGTAAATTGCCAGTTTCTGGAGAGGATAAGACACTGCCGGCTGTAAGTGCACAGTTTCTTGCCCTGTACTGTGGTTTCAGTTACCAGGAAACAGAAATATTAGGAGGAGGATAACATCTTCTGCGCTTAAAGATAATATAATAGTTTTAAGCCAGGGAGATCCCAAAGAGAGAGAGAGAGAGAGAGAGAGAGACAGAGAGATCCATAGATGTTATAATAAGGTTTGGATAAGAGTTCAGCGTCTACCAGCTGTTATTTCTGCTCGCCTGGTATTTCATTTTCACCGATGGGTAAATTGGGTGTTTTATTATATGGAAATTATAATCTTTCACTGGGTAATTTCGACTTTTATACTCATTTCTTTACTTGCAGCTTTTGGTCATTGATCTATAGTTCTTTATGGGTAATTATAGATCTTACAGGAGTCCAAAGATCTTTCTCAATAACTCCCTCAAAAGTGGTTGCCCGAGACTCAAATTTGTTTGACAAATCAAAGCCTAAAATAAGCATAACTCAGCCAAAACAGCCTTAATTTCCATTCGGAAAGCTTTTCTATGTTAGTTTTTGTTTGGTTAAATAATTGGCTCAATAATTTTGGATATTAAAAAAAAATTAATTTTTTGTCCATTTTTGACAATTTTAATGATGTAACCCCTTATGAAATTTTGAAAAATCGACTAAATTTTTTTTCTCGATTTTTTTCAATGTTTTGATTATAAATATTTAAAAATTTAATGGCGAATCGGAAAATATACGGTTTTTGGTTATCACTTGATTTTTGGCCATAATATGCTCTCAGGAAGACCTCAAGAATGCGTATTTAGTCTTTCAGTCATACTAAACTTAATATGACAGTTTTAATCAAGAAAATACCCTGAATAACTGTTATAATACAAGAACTCAATAAGAAGACCGTCTACTAGCTGCCATTTCTGTGCACCTGGTATTTAATGATCATAGATAAGAAAATTTATGGGAAGAAATCCAATATTCTTTAGTTCCATGTTCCAGGCGAACAGATATACTAGATAGAGGATGGATTCTTCTGCCCTCAAACTAAATATAACAGTTTTAAGCCAACTGTTATAACTGTTATAATTAAGTTTGGCTAAGAGTGCAGCGACTACCAGATGCCACCTCTGTTCGCCTGGTACTTCGATCTCATCGATGGGTAAATTAGATGGAAATGGTATCAAAATTTGATGGAGATTGGATGGAAATATCCACTGTAATCCACTGTATCTTCGGATCTAAAATCTGGATTGCTATCTCTGGGGGACTCGTTTCCCTAATGAAACAATGGGTTTATTCCTTGTTTATATCCTTTAATCATTAGTTCTATGACTACTCGTATCCTGGGTCTGCTATCTCCGGGGCCGGAAGCCACTCTCCGTGTACTTGGAGGTGTAGTACTTGGTCTGGTTGTCCGATCCCAGCAATGCCCGGTGGTGGGGTCCCTTGTAGCTGAAATTAGAGATCATGTTGTGAGTCATTTCTGAGGACATGTTGTAGGATTCCAGAGATGGCTCAACCCACCGCGAATTGAGGATAAACCAAGTGTTGGGTCCTCGCTCCGAGGAGCTCCTCGCCGCTCGATCGCTCTTCTCCAGCAGCTTCTTCGGCTGCGGCTGGAGGAGTTTTCCCAGGGTGTAGACGGGAAAGGCGTAGTACTCCCGCTTGAGGGCGTAGCGGGAGCTCTGCCGGAGCGTCGGTGGAGGGTCAGTGGCGGTGGTGCTGGTCGCAGGTCGCTCCAGGCTGTCGTCCAGGTAGACGATCTGAAAGGGACTACTGCTCGCGGCGGCAGTGGAGGTCTCCGGCTCCGGTTCTGGTGGCAGTTCCACCTCCGTTTCAGTTTCCTGCTCGGTCACCCAGTCCTGGCCAACCGATTCATCCTGCTCCTCCACGTGGAATTCCTCGTGATCCTGTTCATGCTGGGGCTGCATTTCCTCGCTGGAGTAGTGGCGGTGGTTGTCCCGATCGTGGTTCTGGTCGACCCCATGGGATCGCCTAAGCACCGACTGCCACTGCATCACTTCCTGGGGCGAGTGGAAGGCCTCGTACTGCTTGGCCTTCTTCCGCTTCCTCTTGCCCAGCGGCTCCTCGCTCCTGGGCAGCTGCGTCTCGTACGGCGGCGGGGGCGGTGGCGTGGGCGTGGCCGGGGTGGTGGTCAGAGCTTGGGTGCCTGGATTGCTGATGGCCTCGTGGGCATAGAAGGGTATCAGGGTGAGATTGAGCATCTCCCGCTGGCCTGGCAACCGGAAGCGCTCCACAATCGGCTTGGGCCGGAACATGGGCGTCAAGGGGGGATACAGGACTTGGCCCGGCACCGGCTCCTGCATCGGATACCGCCGCCGGCTCAGCATGGTGTTCAGGATGAGTTCGCCCCTCGTTCCGTTGTACACGAAGACGGGGTAGTTGTCCCGACCGGCCGCAAGAGAGTTCTCCCCCGGAGCATTGTCGAAGACGGGCAGCTGACGACGTCCCTCCCGGCGGTAGGGACTCCCACTGCTCCTGGTCCGGTGTTGGGGCTGCACGTACTGGTGGGGCAGCTGCAGGCGGTGCGGCATCATGAAGCGTCGCTGGGGCAGCGAGGGCATGCGCCTGCGAGCCGGCGGAGGTGGCGGTGGCTCCCGCTCCCGCTCCATATCCCCGTCCTCGTGCCTTACCAGAAAGGTAATGGGTCCCGGCACCTGACCTCCCCTTGCCTGCCTGCGCATCACCGGCTGCCTGGTGGTGGTGGCATAGTCCGCCTCGGGCCTGTCCTGCCTCTGCCGCTTGGTCAGTCCATCCTCCAGTATCCACAGCGGGCGATGCTCCCCTTCCAGGTAGCCCTGTCCCGCGGCCAAGCCACTCCACAGCAGGAGCTGCACTAGGGACAAGGACCAAGCCGCTGCCAGCACCTCCATTTGGTCGGACGAGTGTCTGGTAAATGGCCAGGCCAGTACTCCACATCCATGGCTTTATAGACTACAACTTGGTGACCTCGGATTCGGGTTCCACATGGGCTTCAGATGGCGTAACACTTACTTTCGTTTTGGGCGAAAATCGCACAACTTGTTCTGGGTTCTGGGTCGACAAAGGTCGCCGAGCCAGTTGTAGTGGGTCACTTGGTGTACTTAATGTAGGTCCAAGCCACTAAGAACTACTTTTACCTTGTAAATAAATCCCCAGTAGCTTTGGTAATAAAGATCTTGGCCAAATCAAGATGATTATGGCAAGTAAAAGCCCTAAAAAGCATTTAGAGATAAGTAACCCATGAGTATCCCTGAACGGATCACTTGTCAGATCTCCTCGAGGAGTTGGACAGCTGCCAGCTGCCTTCAGCATGAATGGAGCCAGCTATTTTCCAACTCCAGCTCCATCACCATTTTCCGGCAGCGCCTGGACAGCTGTCAAAACTGGCATTAATCAAAACACTCTTAGCTGATGCCCTTTGTTGTGGCTGCTCCTCCGTCTCCGCCGGCTCCTAAAAGCCTCGTCGCAATGGAAGTGAAATTTTCGGGGAGCCTTTGATGGCCATCAGACCCTCGAGTTCCCCCGCTCTGGTTTCTCTGTTTTCGGGCCAACTTGTTTTTGTTTCTCAGGTTCTGTTTTGGTTTGGTTTGGTTTGTTCTTGGGCCGTGCAACAAGTGGAACACACTTGGCCCAAAACGGGGTTAATAGCCTTTGACGGACACGGACACAGACGGTCGTGAGTTCTCACTTGGCAGCCAGCGAGCGAGTGAGCTAGGGAAATGGGGAAAGGGAAATGGAAAATGGAAAAATGATTGATTAGCCCAGTATATCGCAGCTTTGATCGATCAATCGGCGCTTGCATGTGGCAAGTATTTGGTTGTATTCTCGAAGATGCCGCATGTTGTGCTCGTAAAACCCGGGCTAATTACCGATGGAGAAAATCCATTTTCGAGGCAGGGATTCCCAGGTCCCCCAGGTGGCTCTGGGATCTGTGATCCGTGCTCTCCGATCTCCGATCTCCAGCCAAGGAAAATGAATCGAAAATCGATGGGAACGAGCTGCGTTGCGGATCCATTCATGTCTGGCTCTGACTCTGACTTTGGCTCATCCGATTCGGATTGCGTGACTTGACAGCATTATTAGGTCAGGAGCGAGGGTCAGGTGCCCAGTGTGATTCCTGGCCCGGATTAATTCGCTTTTAATGGCCTCTAATGCGTTTCCCCTCCACTGCACTCCACTGCGTATCTTGTAAATTCCACACATCCATCGGGGCACATCTGTATCTGTATCTGCATCGGCATCGGCATCTGCATCTGCATCTGTCCATCGTCTGCAGCTATCAGTCACGCCAACTCGTGCCCATAATTAACAGCCAGAAATATTTGGACAATCATAAAACACACGCAGATAGACACACAGACAAAGCCACAGAAAAGAAAGGCCTCGAAATCATAGGGCTTGAAGATGCAAGACTTCTTCATAGCATTTTTGACACCAACAATTTGTTCTATCAATTTCGGCATAGAATGCATTTTATGTAAATGAAAGTTGTCCTCAATCGCCGTCGTATCTGGTGTCTCTTGATTGATGTCCGGCCTGCCGTGGGCCATGAACAATAAACCAATCAAGAGCCAGAGGGCCAGATGCCTTGTGGAAGATGTCAAACGATTTGTTTGTCCATTGTCTTGGCCGCTCTGCTGGCTGGAGCGTGTTTACATGGGCGAGGAGCATCGCTAATGCCCTGCTCGGTGCCAGATAAGCTATCTAATGGATGCAATACGCTCTTGGTTCAGGTGTGAAGCTCCCAAAATACTTGTACAAGTCCTTATCGGGCTGGATTCAGTCCTAGACGCAGCAAAAGATACTTTTGTAATTGGGAAGTTACACTCGAATTAATCTAGGAATTATTTCAGGGTACTTCTTGAAGTACCCATAGATTTTTCCCTTTAAACTTTATCTGTAGCGGTCACTGGTAACTATATTGATTTGCTCTACTTAGATTATATTCTTTATCGCCGTTTCTGCTTGGGCTTTCAATCAATCAAATCTAACTTCGTTATCTAGTAATTTGCCCATCTGCCTGTCTATCTATGAGCCACTCCATGATATACACACTTCGTAGATTGAATTACAGCCCTAACTATTCCTCAATTGGCCTGTCAAACGGATCATTATCTGCCAGATACTTTTGCTGGGCCTCCTAACAGTTTTTTCTGTCAGCTAAGGGTGTGGAATTTTCTAGTCGAGTGTGCTGTCTGTCTGTCTTTCTACCTGTTAAAAAGTACTAGAGTATCTAAGGCTATTGAGTAATTTATATTGATTTTCTATCAGCTAATTACATGCTTTTACTTGAAAATAATTTCCATTTGCTGTCTAAAAGGAAATTTCCACAAAGTTCTGGGTTTTTCCAGGGAGTTTGTATTGATTCCTATATGAAGTTATATTGGATATGAGTTTATTTTGGATTTGCCAGTAATCTTGGCCTAAAATTTGATAATTTATTATAATTTTACATACTAATATTTTTATTTAATTTATTTTCTTTATTTATTATATTTATTATTACAAAATATTTATTTTATTCTCTAAAACCCTCTCCAAAGAGTCTAACAAAGGGGGGTCACTTATTTCCACCCTCTTCAAACACCAAAAAAAAAAAGAGCTTTCTTTGTCCGAACCCAGCGATGCTTCGCACTGGGCATATCTTGAGCTTTTCGCCGGCCGAGATCGACGGCGATCGACGGCCGGCGATGACGAAGGAGAACCAGAGTCGCAAAGCTCTCCGATCTGCGCGAGCAAATTCAATTAGCGCTTTGCTTCCAGCACATGTGTGGCTCTCTGGGATGGGATGGGAGTCTGACTCGGTGAATCCACTCCGGAATCGGAATCGGAATCGGATTCCGTCTCTGCTTGACTGCTTTGCCGCTTTGCCGCCTTGTTGCTTCTGTTTCTGTTTCTGGCGGCGAAAGCTTAGCCCCGACCCCGTTCCAGCAACACCCCTGCGACCACCCTCTCCTTCTCTCTTTCCGGCCGTGTCAGCCGTCTTTGTCTGCCCGCAAAGGCAGCTGCCTCTTTCTACCCGGCCACGGGCGCTCAGTGCGAATTGCGTTCTCGAACTGTGCGGCAGCGAGAAGCGTTCTCCGGTGTGGCCCGAATTTTATTTACTTTTTTTTACACTTACTTTTTTTTGTTGCGGCTTACTTGGTGTCTGTTTCACTGCCTTTCGTGGGGCTATCAAGTTGGCGTAGAACGAGCTCTCTCCTAGAGTTGCCTTAGCTGGGAGAAGCAGCTCCCCACCTGGTTGATAACGTCTGAGCAGGAGCTACGAGAGCTTCGAGATGGCTGCCCCCCCGCAGGAGATCTCGCACGCCAAGCGGGCCGTCTTTCAGGTGCTGGCCGGCGGCTCGGCTGGCTTCCTGGAGGTGTGCATCATGCAGCCCCTGGATGTGGTCAAGACCCGCATCCAGATCCAGGCCACACCCACGGTCGCACGCTCGGCAGTGAGTGAGGTGAGTGTTTGGTGGGGGGTTATAGCTAAGGCTAAGATATATATTATGGGATTTTTAACATAGATAAAGCAGGAACTTCAGGTCACTGGTCAAGTAGCTTTATAATTTGAGAGGCCTTCACTGGGTCAAGCTATTTCTAAGCGAATAAAGGTATTGTGAAAATATTATCTCCAAGATGTAACCAATTTCTCACTTCTCAGATTGATTATAGGTTTTAATGTAAAAAAGAAATCTCATAAAAGGTATCTCAGATACTTCCCAACACTTCGTAGCTTCTCCATTTCAGTTTTACAAAAAGGTACACCATCCGTTATCCCAAAGATACACATGTATCTTTTCCAGTCAGCTGTTTCTTGTATTTGTATCTTGTATCTTGACTATATCTGGGTGTATCTTCCCAGCTGATTTCTGGGTCTATGCTCTTTTTTGGATAAGGGCAAAGCAAGGTCACGGACACACGCACTCGAAGAGTCTGGCGAGAGCCACTGTGTGTGGGAGACGCTCTCTGCCGCTCTCCCACTCATCCACTCTCTGCTTTCCACTGGCTCTCTCTGTGTTTACATTCCCTTGCAAGGGGGCGAGGGGCAGGCAGACAATCCATATTTATCAGCCGCCAAGTGGAATCGGTCCCCCCAACCCCAAGCACAACGCGTGTCGCGCGGCTTATCAGCTGAGTTAGCCGCAACCCAGAAGCGGACTTAGAGGGAGGGGTCTGCTTTGAATTGATTCTTCCGAATTATAAAAAGGGAATTATTATAATTATTGTGAATAATTTTTAATACTGCAATTAGTTAGTATTTATTTTTTGATGGGAAATAATTTCTTGATTTCCCCTCTGCTTCCGTTCAAAATATATATTCATTAGAGCCGCCCCTGTCCTGGCTTTACAATCTCACCCCAGACGTATCAAACATTCCCCTCTCTCGCCGGACCAATAATTGAAATTGAAATCGGAATTATGCTTGATAGCAAGTCGCAACTTTCGATTCCATACGCTTCTGACACTGGACACGCGTGTATGTCATTAATTTGTTCATTAATTGAATTTAAATTAGAAGGTTATAGCGAGCAAATGGGAGGACTAATTATCTATAATTTTATTTATACATTTATCTATATTCCTGATACTATAGAAGTCAGAGTCATATAATTTTGTCAAGTCTTCATATTGGTTTTCCTTTGGTTTTGTTTCTATTTCTTAAAATCCTTTAAAGCTTTCGAGAGGCCACAGCCTATCTAATCTGGTTATATGTACTTTGGGGACTTTTTCTGGAAATCTTTATGTTTTGAAAGCCTTCAGATAAGGCCAGAGGAGTATAAAAGCAGATTTTGTAGAGGCAGCAATTATAGCTCGTCACTAAGGGGTAAAAAATAAAAATAACAAACTAGAAAACTCAAACGGATCAGCAAAAATATGAAAATAATATTATTATGAATATGTTTACGCTAAGCATTCGTTGGCTATATTTCGTGTCTAGCGGCAGGCAGCATAAAAACGTCTTAAAACTGCGACACAATTTCATTTTCTCGAGGTGCGATGATTAAACAAATTTATGGCTGCATATTAAGAGCAGAACAAGGGGGTGACTGGGATGGACAGGGGGGATGAAATTGGCACAAACATAGCCACAAAAGATAGACAAGTGGAACAATGCACGCAGTGGCCCGTCGATTTAGTTCCAGAAAGAGAAAGAAGAGAAAAACAGGGGACACAGAAAGAGAAGTTGATGATTTTGATAGTTGGAAGAACAGAGAATTGCTTGGAAAACTGGGGAATTATTTAGCAATGTTTTCCTAAAAGATTACAAAGGAATATATGAATTTATATCTATATATCATTCAATAATGATTAATCAAAGATAAAAACTCACATTTTAGCTCCACTACAATGGCGTCTTCGATTGCTTCGCCAAGATGTACCGCCACGAGGGCGTCACCTCGTACTGGAAGGGCATCATGCCGCCCATCCTGGCCGAGACCCCGAAGCGTGCCATCAAGTTCCTGGTGTTCGAGCAGACGAAGCCGCTCTTCCAGTTCGGCTCGCCGACGCCCACACCGCTGACATTCTCGCTGGCTGGCCTCACCGCCGGCACCCTGGAGGCCATCGCCGTCAATCCGTTCGAGGTGGTCAAGGTGGCACAGCAGGCGGACAGGCAGAAGAAGATGCTCAGCACGTTTGCCGTGGCCAAGGGCATCATCCGGCAGGATGGCCTGGGACTCCGCGGGCTCAACAAGGGCATCACGGCCACCATGGGACGCAATGGGGTCTTCAACATGGTCTACTTTGGGTTCTATCACAGCGTCAAGAACGTGGTGCCCGAGTACAAGGAGAACCACTTGGAGTTCCTGCGCAAGGTGACCATCGGCTTCTTGGCCGGCACCCTGGCCTGCTTCGTCAACATACCCTTCGACGTGGCCAAGTCGCGCATCCAGGGACCACAGCCGGTGGCCGGCCAGATCAAGTACCGCGGCACGCTCAGCTCCATGGGCATCGTGTACCGGGAGGAGGGCTTCCGCGCCCTCTACAAGGGCCTGGTGCCCAAGATCATGCGCCTGGGACCCGGCGGCGCCATCCTGCTGCTGGTCTTCGAGTACAGCTACGACTACCTGCTGCACAACTACCATTAGTTACCAGTTACCAGTTCCAGCTCCCCAGTCTCTAGTTCTAGTATTTCCTATTTTTTTTTATTAATATTGTGGTCGATCCAAGAGGCGGCATTTGAACGTAAGACTTGCGTGTGATTCGTTTTGTGTTGTGTAAGAATAAATGATAAAATTATAAAAGTAATCGTGGCTTTTAATGGGGGTTGGGGGGATGTACCACCAAAAGAGGTTTATTTTAAGCTTAATTCAATTTTTAAACATTTCAAAAATATCACATCTATAAACTGGTTTGGTAACTAGCTAAGCGTAGCCTAGTTTTGCACCTAGATCGCCTTTGAGTTTAACTCCACTGCTAGAGGGCGCTCTATATAGTTCTCTTCTGTGGTTTGCGTCTGTGTTAGGGAACTAGTTCCTTGCTGAATTGCACCGTCGATTGCGTCTGCATTGCTAGAGGTCGCTTTAAAAGTTATCCGCTTTGGTTAGAGTCCCTGCTAATGATGTTTCAGCCAGTGCTGCCAGTTCTCCCATTTCTCTGGCTTGAGTCTGTGCTAAGGCCAAGTTCCACATCAATGCTTTACAATTTTTGCCTGGATCTAAGCCTTAGTAGGGAACTAGGCTAGATCCGGTTTCATGAAATTTATTCAAATTCAAATTCGAAAAGAAAATGTAATCCAAGCAGGCGCGACGGGGCAAGTCAAGTTCTGTGGAATCCCTGAAAGTGCCGAAGAAACCACCCTCCTCCTCAGGACTTCCGGCGGAAGTAGAAGCGCGAGCGCGGAACCTGTTCCTGCCTTTTTTGGCTCGAAACCAGTTCGCGAGCACCTGCTGCTGCTGCTGCTGCTGCTGCTGGCACAGAACATTCCACAGGCCACGACGGAGCACTCAGCTACAGAGCGTTCCACCCCCGTGCCAGTTTCGCCATTGATATCGACCGCGAGCACGCGCTCTGAGCACGAGCCGAGCTTCGAACTCGACTCGGATTCGGATTCGGATTGGGACTCGCTTTCGGACTCGCCTCGCCTCGCCTCGCAGGATACGGAGCAGCCGGAGCACTCGCAGTCGTTTGTGAGCGTTCGCAGCGCCAGGTACATCTACAGCTCCAGGGCTCCGGCAGCGGGACCTCTTCGAGCTGGAGAGCGTCGGGACAACGGAGACGGAGCCTGGGGCTCTCGCTTCTCGCTTATCGGCTCTCCAGCTCGGAGAGACTCGGCTGAACAGTGGCTGCCACTGGGGCGACTGAGACACACAGAGAGAGAAAGAGGAGAGGAGACACTGAAACACTGAAACAAAAAGCTACTGATTGATTGCAAGCGTTATTACGTTCTATTTTTTTGTTGTTGTTGTAACAAAAGTGCGAGTGAAAAACTGGAAAACACAGATATAGAAAGAGAGAGAGAGAAACAAAGTGAAACAATGCTGAAAATGCAAAAAACATAAACTAAAAGCAATGCCAAGTGAATTTGTGGTGCCAACTTAGCTGGAAAAGCCAGTGGTTTTTCCCTCCTTCCTTTTCTTCCGCTTCTTCTTCCCCATTTTCCTCTCCGCGCAGGCTCACAGAGCAAGCAGCGGGAGTGCGCAGAAGCCCGCCAGGGAGGGGGAGAGAGGGGGGCGGACCTGCGTAGGAGCTGCCATCAGCAGCAGCAGCAGAAACAAGTGACAGGGCTGCCCCAGCGGCTGCAGCTGACAGGTTTTCCCAGCGACAACGTCACAGCGCCGAGTGCAGCGGATTTTCACAGATTCAACGCTGGGACAGTGCTTGATTCGTGATTTTTTTTTCTGTCCGCGGAAAGTCCCCAGAGGCCAGCGAGTGCTGCCGTACAGTGGGACAGATACCAGCGAGTAACGCTCTCTCGTTCCTCCGTTCCTCCCGTCCTGCACCCCCCCTCGGCTTTTCACTCTCTCAGCTACTACGTTCTACAATCAAATACTACGACGACGACACACACACACACACACTCAGGGACCATAGTCCGTGGTCCGTGGTCCGCAGTCCGTTTTCCGAGTTGACATTTTCGGTTGCATAGTTTTTGGGGCAGAGCGCTAAGGAAAAACGCTTCGCGGAGCGCTCCGGAAGGAAGGGGGAAAGGCGAAAACCAAAGCTAACTTGGCCTTAAAGAACTTCAGAAATCAAAGAGAAAGAGACCCGCATTCAGAATCAGAATCAGAGTCATTCCGAATCCGAATCCGAATCCGGCGAGCCAGCGCGGATTTCATTCCCAACAATTCCCCCCGCACAAAATTCGTTCGCTTTTGCTAATGAAATTTTTTTGTGTTTTTGATTTCTTGTTGCGGCCGCCGTTTGTTGTCGTCGTCGCAGTCGCAGCAAAGTGTTAAACGAACAAGCCAACAAATCAAATACAATTAACAACCAGCAGCTGAATCGGAAACGGAAACGGAATCCAGCCCACAGTCAGAGTCAGAGATTCTGGAGACAGGAGACCCGAAACCAGAGAGACAAAGCACCTAAAATCAAAGGGAGCAGAAAGCCAAAGGAGTGCGAACACAATGTGCGCCGCGTTGCGTCGTAATTTGTTGCTGCGGAGCCTCTGGGTCGTCCTGGCCATTGGCACCGCTCAGGTTCAGGTGAGTCACCCAAGGCAAAGGCAACGGCAAAGCCAAAGCCAAAGCCACCCTGCCCTACACACCACCCCGCACACTACACACTCCACACTACACACCACATGCCACGCCACATGCCAGGCAATACAATGCCCCCTCCAAGTCGAAGAACAACGAAGGAGTAAGCCGAAAGACCCGAAACAGCAACAGCAACAGCAACAGCAACAGAAACAGAAACCAAAACCGATGCCGATGCCGAGACCGAAACTGAAACAGAAACAGACACAGACACAGAGCAGCCATCGCGCCAACACTGACAAAAAGGATCGCCAAAAGTTACCATTGATTTGGTATACTTTTTGATATTAAAAAGGTGTCTAAAAATATGCTACAAAAAGTGTCATCGTAACAACGAACAAACTCGATCTGAGTTTGGTGCCTCAAACTGTTTATTGCATACTTTTAGACGCATTTTAAAGTGATTTCAAAACCCCAATGATCTCTGGAGCACCCCTGATTTCAAATCACTTGTAAAGGTGTCTAAAATTATGTTCCTTCTTTTGGATACCAAATTCTCATCATATACTGACTATGAAGGCTTTTAAAATCTATTCAAAAAACCCTTTTAAATGGTACATCCACTATAATAAAACTATAGAAATCGCTAGCGTTTTGTAATCCCCTAAAAAGGTGCTAAAAAACTTATCACCGTAAAAAAATATAGATATTCACCGAATTTTCTGAACCAAACATTTTATTGCATACTTTTAGACACCTTTAAAAGTGATTTCAAAACCCTTGTGATTTCTGAGCGCCCCGCTGATACCCGTTATCCTAGACACTTTACACCCACTTGCCCTTGACTACACATCTAAGACCTTGATATCTCGTATACAATGTTATGAATAATTAAACCTTTAAGTACCCTTAGCCTTATGCATTTTTCTAAAACTTCTCAGGCCTCATTTGTGGCTCTTAGAATCGATATAACTCATATTAATCAAACCCTATTTATAATGCATTCGATATTGATCGGTATTGACCTTGCACAGACTTTTATTGCAATTATTATTATTACCACAACAATATAAACAAGTCTACACTGAACTTGACTAACTTTAGGCCCATTTTCAAGGTATTTTTAAGTGGAGCTTCGCTAGCTTTATCAGCAGTTCATATTACTTGGGGTATTGCCACTAACTTGGGCTTTTATGTTCCAATATAGATTCAAATCGTATCTTTATATTGCCATTTGAAAAATATTATTTGGCTCGCTGCCCGGCTGTGTGTGTGGGCTTTTATTTTTTCTTTCTCTGTGTGAAAGGCAGCGACACAAATCCCAACCACAGACAGACACACACTCTCGCGCACACACACACTCTCTCACAGAGAAGGACAGCTCACGCACACGGCGAGAGACAGATACACAAACACTTGAGCGGGTTTCTGTTGTGGCCGTGGGCTAAGCAGCCGCAAAGCATGCTACGAAAAATGTGCCATCGCTTAGCAGCGCTGCTCAAGGGGGTAGTGGCGGGGGCGGGGGCGGGGGTAGTAATGGGGCGCCTCAAAGGGGGTTGGCTTGGCTCGGCGCTTGCCAAACTAGGAACGACGCGAGTGTGCGCAAATATTGGCTTAATTGAACCGTTTTCTTTTCGCTGGCCTGGCCAGGGGTTTTCCCCCGTTGGTTTTCCCAGTGTTTTCCGCTGGCTTTTGGGCTTACACAACCGCGAAGGAGACGCGAGACGCAGCGACACCGAATGAGAAACAGAAACGGCCAAGCAGCTGGCTCCCAGCAATTTGCATACGAAAGTAGTCAGTAGTCGGTGGCAAACAGCGAGTGGCAAGTGGCAAGTGGCAAATGGCGGCCGAAACTAATGAAGGCTGAACTGTCTTCGAGGCCTGCTGGCAATTATCCTGGAAATTGAATGAGTGGCCAGGTTATGGTGGCCCCTCATCGATTCGATTGGAGTGCGGTTTCCTTTTCTTTTCCCTTTTCCCGTTTCCCTTTTCCCCCTTTTGGTGGCAAATCCCTCAATTATTGCCCGGCTCTCGGGCCTAATCCTCAAATTGTTCCTGCTCCTCATGTCCTGCATTCAGATTCGGTTAAGGATTCACAGGAGCGGCATTCATCAATTCATAGGCAGAGGCAGGCCCAGACGCACATATTGTTGGCTTAAACTGAAATGCTTTTTCAAATCATTTCAAAACAATTTCTGCTCCACTCGGAACGAGCTTGGGCTCCTGCTTCTGCTCCTGGATCCTCTTCAATCTGCTGCTGCTGCCTTCTGCTTTTCTGCTTTTCTTGGCCCCGGCCCACAATCGACGACGTGCCTGGCCTTAACAATTTTCCCATCCATCCGTTGGTGCTGCGTATTTTCCCTTAAATAACTCAAAGCAATTTGCCTTGGCAACGGACAGGACTGGAACTTTTTGTGGCGAAACAAAAACCTTATCAAATTCATATACATGCGAGTGAGCTTGGGCTCCAGCTCCAGCTCCTGCTGCTGCTCCTGCTGCTGCTACTGCTGCTGCTCCAAGGATCCAAATCCCGGCCAAGGGGAGCAGTTAAGCTGCTTTATGCTGCTCCCCCTTCGTCCGGGACTGCACTGGACTGCCTTTCAGTCTTGTTTTGTATGCAGGCTGCAATTTGTTTTGCTTTTTCCTTTCAGGGTCCACCTATAGCCACCTATCTGCAGCTCCTGCTCCTGCTCCTCGCCCTGGCCTTCTTCCTCTTTTGTTTGGCTGATACTTTAATGCCGCTATTCATGCTAGTTCGTTGTTGGCTGCAATTTATGACTGGGACTGTTCAGAGTCCCGAGTCCAGAGTCCAGAGGGAGCTGGTCAGTCCACCCACTCTTAAGGGTGGACCCTGTCAGCTTGCCACTCTGCCACCCTGCCCTCGCAGGCCTTGGGCCAGCCGTCACCGTTATCAGTGGCACGCATCGCCCGTCATCGTTTTTGTGGTCGTCAGTGGTTGCTTATGTCGCATGTACCTGGGCAACGCCACCCACCCTGCCTCAGCCATTCCGCCTGCATTTTTTCTCAGCTTTTTCCACACTTTTTCCCCCTCATCCCTTGTGTTCTTTTTTTCCTTTTTTGAAGGACTTCACGTTCGCATGTCTGACTCATCATCCAAGCAGGGGAAGGAGCAGGAGCAGGCAGGACTAGCTCACATTGTGCAATATGCAATATGCCCGAGCATCTCCCCAAACACTCGATGCAACCCCCCTCCCTTACCAGTCCGCGCGCCCCTGGCAAAGGGAACACGCAATCGCTGCTGCTGCCAAACAACCCATACAAAGTCCCTTTCTCCGAGGAGGAGGAGGAGGGGCTTGGCCGGGTGTCGTTGGCCATTTGATTGTCGGCTGGGAACTGCGAACTGTCGGCCAACTTTCGGTGGGAACCCCCTGCGGGCAGAGGGACTGCAGCTCGGTAACTCGACAACTGAGAAACGAAAGCTCCGTCGGAGTCAACTGAATTAGTTGGTTCGCTGCTTGGCAGGGTGATAGGAGGAACTGGAACTGGGAGTGGGAGTGGGAGTGGGTCCTAGTCCCTAGGATAGTGTGCACCCCTTCATTCTTCATGAGTCACCCGCTCTGGGCAGGGAATGAATCATCCGGGAATCCGGGAATTTGATGCAGCCGCCGTAACGGAATTTGCCGCAGCCGCAAAAACTTTTTCTGGAATTTCGCGATTCGATCCACAAAATGCCCCACTACAGTATGCAACCCCCCGCCTTTCCGAACTTCATTACATTTTCACATTTCCACATGCGGAATGCACGAGCAGAAAGAATATTTCAAGTATTTCCCAGACTACTTCAGATATGGAATGTGCCAGAGCGATTGTGCCATAAAATCAGGTCGAACTGGATGCGCTGGCATCAGGGTTACAGCAAGGGGTTATCCGGTATTAATATTTATTGATTATTACTTGCTAATCCTTAGTTTTCCTGCCAGTGTAGCAATTGATTCTTTCCCCCTAGGCGGTGTCACCACATGTGGTTCTAGCTCCAGTGACCACCGTTCGTGATTGGGTTAAGTTTTGGTTTCAATTGGGTTTGCCACTAGCCAGCCGGAGAGTAAGTCACTTACGCAGTCGCAGATTCCACCCACTGTCCCAGTGTCCTTTGTCATTTGTCAGTCTGGGGGTTGTCCGCATGCACGTCCACGTCCTGTCCGCCGTTCATTAGTTGTGGTGTCGCCACACATACACAGAGATGGAGATGATAATGGGGAGCAGGGAGTAGGGAGCAGGGAGCTGGGAGCTGGGAGCTAAAAGCTACGAGCTGGAGGCAGCTTCAGTGAGTGAGCAGTGACCCCGAGACTTCCCTGCGATTCCCGAACCCCCTCTCACTTTTGTTTGTCCTCTCGTCCAAGTCCCCAATAGCCAACCCATGTCCATGTCCATGTCCTGTGTCGCTGTATCTGTCCTTCGCAACTCGTTTGGTTTTGTTTCGTTACGTTTGGTTGCCTTGGCTGGGCTCGGATCGGATCGGATCGGATGGGTTTAGGTTTACGTATTCGTATTCGTATTCGTTTTGTCCTGACTGCCACCTCCTTGGCCTTCCCCTCCTCCCCCGTATCCTGTTACAAAGCATTTACGCTTCAATGATTTTTTTCGATTATGCATTTTGCTCATTTCAACGTTGACAAAGGAGGACGGACGAAGGGACGGACACGGACACGGACCCGGACTGGCTTAGGCTAATGTGGCCATTGTCTGTGGCTCAGTTGATGTGTCAGAGTTGCAGGAATTAGGGTTAAGTGCTCCTGCCTTTGCCTTTGCCTTTGCTGTTGCCTTTGCTGTTGCTGTGAGCTATGCTCTGTCCCTGTCTTCGAGGGGCTCTTCAATCGCAAGGCGCCCTCCTCGAGTGTCCGGGTGTTCGAGTGGCCAGGGGTTGTGTCAGGTGCCTGGGCTGGATTCACGGATTCACGGATTCACGGGGATTGGGGACTCAATGCTACGGGGCCAACGTGGGTCAACAACTTGTATCCGGCGGGTGTGTGTGTCGGTCGGTCGGTCGGTTGGCAAGGTGACGACTCCCCAGCAACCCTGATAATCATCATCATCATCAGCATTATCATGGCGCCCCGAGCTGCGATAATGATGATGACGATGACTCACAATCGAGCAAATGAACCAGAATGAATGACAAACGTAAACGAAACGAAATGAAAGCCAAATGAAAAGAAATGGGTGGAAAAGCCGGGTAAAAAGCCGCATAAAATGTCGCTGGCAGGGACCAAAACGAAGGTGGAAGGTGGTGGGTGAAAGGTTGAAGGTGCCAAGCTCGCGTAGCGAGGGGTGGCCAGCAAGGGACACATATAAACGTGGCCAAAAGGGGTTGCTGTGGCTCACCCAAAGGCGGAAATAAGAGTCATAGGTTGCGATACAGAGAATATATATGGTTGATTTAAGGGTAAATGATCTGGTTCACTTTAAGGTGATCCTTGTGGAATATATTTGAGGTAGTATAGGTTAAAGGGGGGCTAAGGATTTAGAAGATACACAAAAAATGTTATATTTATAAGGATATACCTTTAACCTTTATGATATCTTACCTCTACAGTATGTTATATCTAACACTAATAGTAGATGAGAGCTCTTTTCGATATAGGTAAAGGAAATATTAATACTCTAATAGGTGAAATATGGAGAGCAGCTATGACAAATATAATTATAATAATAATATTAATATAATATTAGATATAAAAGAGTCAGTCTTACAAAAGTTCTAGGCAGACTCTACTGTATTTCAAGTTCCTAAGAGACCATAGTCCCTCAAAGACCGATACTTGAGGTAAGCCCCCCTGAGACCATGATAATAAATCCCTTTAAAAAATATATATACGTATATATTTGGTATGTAAAGTAAAGTAAAAGAGAAGACACATTCTAACCAAGACAAATGAGTTCTGTTTGTGCTACGCTTCCTCTCCTGCCTCTCCTTCTGCCTGCCTCTGTTATTACTATCCCTAAACTATCCCCAAAGTATCCGAAAACTATCGCTTACCCTCCTACCTACCAATCACGAAAACATACCGAGAAGAGCGAGCCACAGCGGAGGAGGAGAAGGAAAACTTGGCCAGAAAGGAGCGGGTTGCGCGAGGCAATGGCAGAAGCTGGAATATAAAAAGTTACCCCAACACCACCGCCTGCCTCGGCCCCCCTGCCCCTGCCCCTTTGCCATTTGTGTTGCACGTCTTTGGCACAGCCGTGCGGTAATGTTTTATACATTTGTATGGCAAACATTTACGAGAGGGAAAAACTTCTCGTTCGCTCGAAGCTCCAAGCTCCGAGCTCCAAGCGCCTCGGAGGCGAGGCGACAACGTGCCGGGCTAAAATTGTGGCAGGTGCTTGAATTTGGCATTTTGTTGACTGAGCCTGAACGACTTTTCTTGTAGCCTCCCCCCCCTCAAACCCCCTCGGAGGTTCCCTTGCCAACAACAACAGCTTCTTGTTCTAGTGTTATTTTCGTGGCAGCAGCAGAGCCGCATGCATTATTTGTTCGAGGGGACGGAGATGGAGATGGAGATGGAGATGGAGGGTCAGGTGTCACCTCCCGTCACTTCAGCCCACACTTCACCCCACTCTGTCACTCCGGCAATAGTTCGCCGCTGATTTCATTTGAGTAGCACGAATGGCACTTTCCCAATCCCAATCCCAATCGCAATCGCAATCGCACAGACCTCTTGCCGCCGCTCCTCCTGGTTTATAGTTTCTCGGTTCGAGCGGATTTGGGTTAGGTCGGAGCCCTGATTCGCCGCATACGCTGGGAATAAGGACGAACTCGAGTTGACTTGACTTTTCCACTCGAACGAGCCAAGGAAGCAACGGCTTGGGCTTGGGCTTGGGCAAAAGCTCCTTCGGAATCCGGAATGAGGACTAAGGAGTAGGGACTAAGGCATAGGATATAAGGAATAAGGAATTCGCAATTCGGAATCGCAAATCGCAAATCGCAAATGGCAAACAGATGGAGCGAGGAGCATCATTATCGATGGTGTCATTAGCAATGAGCATCGAGTGGAGTCACTCGAGCGGCTTCCCCTCTCGGTTGCCGGCAAGTGTCCTTCGCATAAATCATTCACATCCCAGATCCTTTGTGTGGCCAAGTCGGAGAGAGGGAGAGAATGAGTGACTAGGGACTCGCCAGTCGAACACTGCTAGCATTTGGTCCTTCGAGCCGGATACTTATACATCCTCACCTTTTTAAACAACAGGCAGAGTAATTTACGGCTTAAATAAACAGCTTTTTGGATCTAATAAAATTGTGCAAAGCCAAATAATATTCAATATTTCCATCTCCTTTCGGTTTAAGCCTTTTAAGAGCTTAATTAAGTCCTGGGTGGCCCTGCCTCCTGCTGGCCAGCTTGATGGGGCTGAAATATCCAGCTTATGCTAAGCCTTTGTAGTGGCTTTTTGCATTCTAAGCTTTATTTTTATTAAATTCCGTATCAATTGCGGCAAATTCCTTTCTTTGGGGATAATCAAATTTGGCCAGCTCAGCCAGGACCTGCCACCTCCCCCCAGTCCCCAATCCCCGCCTAAATACTATACTATATATAGTATATAGCCAAACAAGCTCTGCTAATTACGTGACCCAATTAATTCTAAACACACATCGGTTGGAAGGGGACGAGGCCCCGCACACACACACACACACATTTTTGTTGGCTTTTCAAAATGATTTTCCACTGGTTTTGCTCGCTCGTATTTTTCCATTTTTGATGCTTTTCATTTGTCGACTCTCCGCCGGCCTCCCGCCGACATAAAAATACACACAGAAATGCGAAATGCGAAATGCTGAAAAACCGAAATGTTTATTTGAAATGTGCGCCCAGGAAATACATTTGCAAGAGCTCCCTGCTTCTGGCTCCCAGCTACCAGCTCCTCCGGCTCCTCCAGCAACAACATTTAATTTTGCTGCCGCTGCCGCTGCTCCTGCCGCTGCTGCTCCTTTTTGTGCCGCACGGAAAATCCAATTTTATTTGCATTTTCATTAACAGCAAATAATAAAACGGAAATATGATTTTTATGCCATTCCCATAGCAGCTGCTGTGCGCTCTGTCTCTGTCGCCTCCGTCCCTCTCTCTCTCTCTCTCTCTGTCTCCCCACTCACACAGCGTTGCCATGGCCACCGCCCACCGGCGAACGCCCACTTCCAGGCCATTACAGCGTGCATTTCCGCTTTTTTTGGCTTTCTGCTGAATGAGCTTACTCCAGGCTCCGAGCTCTGCCCCTCTTCCAGGCCCCTCTTGGAGGCCCCACTTCCTCCTCGTTCCCCCTCTGGTTCCTGTTGTTGCCGGGTGATTATAAGCAATTTGTGTTATAAAATCGCAATATTGCATTTTCGGCTGTGTTTCTTCTTTTGCCAGCATCCTCTTTCGAGCTGGGCCTGGCCGCCCTCTTCCTCCTCCCCCCTGGCTGCATGGCACCTGGACCTGCTGCTGCACTTTCCATTTTCCACTTTTCTGGCCGATTCCTCGATTGGATTATTTTTCAATTGGCAGCAGAGTTTTCGCTTCCTTGGATTTCCCTTGGGCCATAACGAGTTTGAATCATTCAGCCTCGCATCGCCTCGCCCCGGGCAAAATTGCATTGCCTGGAATTTAAATGGGGAATGGGAAGGGGAATGGGAATGGGAATTGGACCAAGAGCAGGAGTAAGAGCAGGACCCAGACAGGATATTCAAGCAAATAGGGGAGCGCTCGTTAATCGGTAATCGGGCAGAGGTTAAACAATCACAGGACCTGCTAAGCTGCCTCATAGGAAATATCAGGCAACTGAGGTCACTGTTTACACACTTTACTCAAAGACTTAATTAAATATTATTAAACATATAAAACCAACTTAATAAGTGATTTTTTAATCTCCCTGAAAGACTATAGAGGCTGTCCTGCCTTTAAATTCCTGCATTCCCTCCTTAACTTATTCATTTTGCACTCATTTCTTTCGTCAGCCGAGTGCTGGCCGAGTATTCCCCCGCGAACATCAGGGCTGGACCCGCTCCTCCTTCTCCTTCATGCTTTTTGGTTCGTTTGCCGCTTGCCCATTGTCAATCGATTTCCGTTTCCGGGGAAAGTTCCAACCGAGCGAGCTGGCGAAATTGGCGAGGGCAAACAATGAGAGCAAATCAAAGGCCAAGCCAAGCCAAGCAAAGGCAAGGCAAACCCCCGAAAACGAACCCAAGAAAGTCCCCCGCCGGCCACTTCGTTTGACACTTTAATGCATCCGCATCCCCTGGCTGCTCCTCATCCTCATCTTCGGTGGCCTATTCCCCAAATCCCATTTGGCTATCAGCACACGCCTGGCTGAGAGGGTGAAATGGGGGGCAAGACCAGGACACACATCGCTTGTTGTCAACCGACGCCCTCCGATTCCGATCCGAGCAAGCCATTTGAGGGCCATAAAAGTGGTGGAAGGGCTACGGGCTAAGGGCTACGGGCGTGAGGCGCAATATTTGCCACATAAAATTCGCTATTAAATTAAATTTTATTTGCACATTCATTCAAAACACACAACAAAATATGCCGTGGCACGAAGCGAAAAGAGTAAGAGCAATGCGAGTGTAAAGAAAAATCGTGCTAAGAAAATGGTGGGTGGAAAAGTGAGGGAAAAACTGAGGGAAAATGGAGCCAGAGCCCGCCGCCGTTTGTTGCAGAAATTGATTCGATGTCAGATTTTATGACCGCGTTTGCAGATAATGAAATTTATCCGCACCGACAGCTCGGGAGGGAACGGGGTTAGACAAATGGATAGACGGTTAGTCAATCGCCCAGTCATTCATTCACTCATTCGCCCGTTCAGTCATTCAGTCAATCGTACGTGCAGACAGCCCTGGCCCAGGAGGAGCCAGGATACTCAGGATACCGACGGAAGGATACAGTTGGGGAATGATTAAGCGAAACAAATGGCTGCAGAAAAATGTAAGACAAAATATGTGCGTTTATATCGGCATTGCATTCGAATGAGCTCGCCCCTCGGTCACTGATGAATGTGAACGCAATGAATATTCATTCGGTGGGGGGGGAGGATGCATATTCAAAGGTATTCGTATTTGTAATCGGGGGATCCAAGTCGAACCATGAATTGTTAATGGTTCACAGCAAGTTCATAGGGTTTTGGGGGTTGCAAGTTATCACCGCAACTACATAGTTCTTCCCTTGGAAACTTTCAGTGCCAATCGATGGGCACAAATAGCGCATGACTGGATTTGGGCACTTAATTTGTGCATTTCCGGCAAGTAATTCCCTTTTTTATGGCTAAGAACTAGGAAAGGGTCTAAAAAACTGATGGAAAATATATTTTTTGATCTTAGTTTTTACTTATAATTTTATGCTGGAATTTGAAATGAATCGAAGTTTATGGCGTTCGACTCCTTCTATTTCGCACTCCAGGGGCGGACAACCCTCTAGGTTGAAGGCAGGAGGCGCCGCCATGAATCATCTGGCCTGGCTGGTTGGTTGGCTGGCTTGCAGCTTTGGCATGCAAGCCCAAGCCCAGAATGCGAATCGGCGGACCTCGTCTGACACGTTCCGAAATGGAACGGAAAATGGAGCCGCTGTCGGGGAATGTGCCATATATAGAGGAGGACATGGAAGGGAGCTGGAGCTGGAGCTGGGGGAGCACGCATATTGTTTTGGGACCCCTTGTTGGCCTCGTCTCACTTAATAAAATAATGTTGTATGCGTTGCGGCGCATAATGGCTGCCACACAGAGAAAGAGAGAGACGGACACAGAGAGCAGACGTCGACACACATGCAGCTGGTGGCGTCTCTATTAAATTCATCTGTGCCACCAAATTGCCAGAGCAGCAGCAGCAGCAAGTTAATGGCCAGCCCGAGCCAGAGTCCCCACTCCTTCGAATATTTGCCTTTGTCACTGGGGTTCTATTAGGCACACACACACACACACATGGTGTAGCTGTAGCTGTACTTTATCGCTTAAATATTTCGAGTGTCTGCCATGCAGGGCACATACCACGGGCATAATGTGCCTGGGATGCGACAATAGCCGCCAGATCCCATCAGCAACCCGCCTCGTTCCAACCGCCCCAAAAACAAGACAAATTTTTAGTGCTGCAGTCAAAGTAATGACTTTTTAACGTCTCGCATGCGCGGATTCCCGTCTAGTTTCATGGCGCCCCCGGGTGGGCCGCCGTCTCCTGGCCTCTGGCTTCTAGTGGCTATACTAGTATGTGTGTGTGTAGGTAACCATAAAAGTCAATTGCCATTTAAGCTCTGATTTGTGCGCTTTATTGATTAATGTCCAGGCTAAAGGCAGACACTGTACTGAGCGCTACTCTACCCTGCGGTACTGTACTGTACACCTAAAAAATATATACTCAATCAGTATAACGAGCTTGGTATAGATTTAATACTTAATAACATCAAATGCATACTTATTAGTACAGATTTAATACTAAATAGTTTCAATAATTATCGAGTATAATTTTTATACGAACCAACATCAACAATTCGATAACATATCGCGTTAACTAGAGTTTGCGTTTCTGTTTGTCGCGTTAGTGATTTTTCTAAAGTTTTGGTGCAGATTAGTATTAAATTTATACTTTCATAGTATCAAATTAATAAGCATCTTATTAAGAATTTTTTAATACTTAAGAGTATAGAGTTCAAGGAACAATAGTATAGTTTCTATGACGATGTTTTTTGTGTGTACTTATTGGTACAATTTTATACTAAATAGTTTCGATAATTATTGAGAATTATTTTAGTAAGAACCAACATCGAAAATTCAATAACATATCGCGTTAGCAGGAATTGGGCACAGCTCTGTTTCTCGCCTTAGTAATTTTTCTCAAGTCTTAGTGTAGATTTGTATAATTTTTATGCTTTTGTAGTATAACATTAATAGGCATCTTATTAAGAAATTTTGAATACTCAAAAGTATACAATTAATGCAAGAATAGTTTATATGATAATTGTTTCAATTTTTTTTTTTTCTGGTGTACCCCCCAAGCGATACACGTTTTTATCGATAGTTGGCGGGGCGCTGCGTACATAATCGAATGTCTTCATCGATGCCTCAACGCACTTTATGAACTGTTCGAGCGCTAAATTTGATGATGTACAACATTTGACCCACAAAGCCCGCCGCTGGCTCCCTTTTATTATTACATTTCAGTGTGTGTGTGTGGTGTGTGTGAATGTGTGTGTGGGGGGGCTAGGAAACGTGTGTGGCCAGCCAAGCAGCAAACGAGTAAACTGAGTGGAAAAGACACAACTACACACAGCAGGGGCTGGGAATTATAAATTTATCAAAAAATAAAGGAAAGAAAAAGTAAAATAGGAGCACAGGAGCGAGGTCTGAGGGCGGCAAATTGAAAGCATTCCCTGCGGTGGTGTGGCAGCTAAAAAGTTCCCATTCAATTTCGATTTTGTTTTTAAGCCACTCGAAAGTCGAGCAAATCAAATACAACACACACACACACAACACACACACTCAGGGCTGCCACGCCCATGGAGCAGGAGCAGAAGCAGGAGCAGGAGCCGGAAAAAATGTTGTGTGTCGTAAATAAATCGGACAAAGAATGGGAATGAATGCAAAGGCAGGGGACTCGGGGCCAAGGGGAAGCTCTGCGCACAAAAGTGTGCTACAAAATTGTTTAAGCGAGTGTGTGCCAGTGTGTGTGCCCGTGTGTAAGTGTGTAAGTGTGTGAGGGGATGATGCCTAACGTAAATAAAACTGTATTGATATCGAGCCTGTGCCTCCTGGCATCTCCTCTGGTGGTGTCACATTATGGGCGGCGAGTAAAAAATATTTCAAAAAAAGACCCAAACCAAAACCCTTCACTCATGCATATGTGTGAGTTTAGTTTCTCACACATACACAGAGGAAGTTTGGGAGGCTGCAAATGAAAAAGGACCCTCGAAGCGGGCACAACAAATACGGTGATTGAGTGGCGACTGCATCTGTTGTGATTTTGCGGTTGACAGTCGAGTTAATTTGAACCGTTCTCTCCTTCTCCCGTTCCCACTTGCCAATCTCTTCTTGGCTTGGGTTAAGCAGCCTCAATCGCTTTTTAATATCCCTTCTCAATGATACGGAAAATTAAGTGGTTAACACTGAAAGATCTCCCACTTCCACACACACTACACACACATGCCACATGACTTTTGTTTCCAACTGTACCCTCTGATGATGATATTCCGGAATTTAGCCTAAACCCTTCAAGCTCCGTTGGCCGAATCGATTGTTTCTGGTAATCAACCTAATGTGGGTTTTAGCCGAGCTTATTTACAATATATATCCTTTTTTTCCCTTACTTTTCCCTCACAAAGGAGAGCTTTTCCCTCTTTTAGTTTGAGCTGGTTGCCTTTATGGCTTCTCTGTATTTAAAATTAATATTTAACTGACAAGCCATGAGTTGTCACAATAAATATATATTTTCCAGTTAAATGAAGCTTCAAAGGCTATCAATGTCCGACGAGCTGCCATTTTACTTGCAATTTAATTGGCAAACTGGCAGGACTCCACGAAAATGTGAGGCTTTCAAAGGTATCAATGTCTCTGCAGTTGCCTTGTTAAAAGAATAATAAACTTGTCTTTATTTTAAGTAATATTTAATAATGGCCAGCATTCATGGTCTTCAGGGATATCAGTATCTCAGCTTTTTCCTTGATTTGCAAAGTTGCTTGGGACCTTTGCCCTGCAATCGATGGCCCAAAGACCTCTTATCAAAGGGAAAGCAAAGGCAGAGACCCAAATCCAAATCCAAATTCCTGACTAAAGCCTGCAAAGCCGAAAACCCTTGCCCATGTGTGTGTGTGTGTACTTTGTGGTGTTGGCCAAATGTTGATGTCGACGTGTTTTTAATTTAAATTTTTCGCCCTTCAACCCGCCTCGCTTTTCCACTTTCCCCACTTTTCCACTTTGCCACTTTGCCACTTTTGCCGTTTAGTTATTTCGCCTATTTGCATTTATCTTCCCCTCTTCCCCATTGGCCCCTTTCTGGCTGAAATAACTTTGGGCCACGATTTCTCATGTCCAAAAACGTGAATGAAGTGGAAAGTGAAATAAAAGGGCGACGAGAAAGAAATGAAAAAGAGGGTAATATGCATATATATACTATAGAGAGAGAGAGCTGAGTTTTATCCTTAGCTTTAGCTTCAGCTTTAGCTCCCTGATCCCTGATTTGGGACTGGAAACGGGGACCCTGTCTTTGTATTCATAATTGAAATGAGTTTGCCGAGCTCTGAATATAAAGTCAATTTCGTTTTGAGTTAAATGTTTCCCGGGCTGAGGCTGAAACTGAATCTGTTTTTGAATGCGAATGCGAATGCGAATGCAAATGAATGCTCGACCTTGTGTGGGGGTTGTTAGGGAGGCTGGGGGAGTGGGGGATTGGGGAATGGACATTGTGCAACAAAAAACTATTGTCTGCTGCCTGTGTAGGGGGAGGGCCTGCCTCGGGCACAGCGCAACTTTCTCAAGAGTTGCTAATGCTTGAGCTTTATCTGCGCTCGCCTTATGGGCCTCCAGGGCTCGCTAGCTCTCCCTCTCTCTCTTTGTGTCTGTCTCTCTCTCTCCCTCTTTCTCTACCCATCTCTTTCCACTCCTTACTCGCCCCGTCTCTTTCCCTACTCCGCAATGTTTGTTAAACTTTTGGCCTTGTTTGGGGGAAAATACATTTTTGGCAGCCTTTTAGCCTGGAAGCAGCAGCAGCACCAGCAACTGTGGAGGAGGCAGGGAGGCACCATTGCCACCGTGTGTTGCCACCATTTTTGTGGTAGGTTCTCGATGCCGGCGGCAGATTTCACCACGCTTCTCGCTTCGCCTCGCATGTGTCGAGCTGCCTCTGGGCTGGGGTTGGGCTAAGCGGCGTCGACACAACATCGTCGTCGTCGTTTGCTGCTCGTCTATTTTACACAAATTATTTTGAATTTATTTCGGTTTACCTGTCCCCAGGACCTAGAGCTCCCTTAGCTACACCTGCGTTTGTGTGTGTATTTCTGTAGTATACTTTTCTGCGGCACAAAAAAAAAGAAAAAGGTTGAAGAAGCAGCAGAAACCAATTTCAAGCATTCATTCAAGACGCAACTGAGCGAGAGAGATGGCGAAAGGGTGCTTTGTGGGTGTGTGGGTGTGTGGGTGTTGGAGGGTTGTGTGAGCCCCCGGGCTCTTTAGCATAGTGACGACAGCAGCAGCAGCAGCAGCAGTAGCTACCAACCCCCCCGCATTCCTTGGCACGACTTTGAAATACGCTTCAAATTTACTTTGATATCCTTTTAATTTGTTGTCCCTCCTCCCCAGTTGAGCCCCCCCTTTGGGTGGGTGATGAATGGAACAGTAAACTTTTGTTATTCTTAGCCAGCAACCGCCGCAGCCGCCTCTGTGGGTTAGCAGGGCTTCAATGTCTTAATTAGAACATTGTTTGCTGGAAATTCTCTCGACTTGCTGGCAACAAGAGATGGAGGCAGAGATGGCCAGGTACGGGGTTGAGGGCTGTGGGTGGCTGAGCAGTTCACAAGTTCAACCCTCTGCGGGGTGTGGGTGTGCGCGATCATAACTTTAATTGCAAGGACACTTGGACGGAATTCCCTCAACTGCATTTACAGCTCTCCAGTGATAGTTGGAAGCGGCCATAAAATGCCAACCCCCCGAGAGACACTGCGACTCCCAACTCCCGCCTCGGCGTATGTGGCACAAAGTTGTTGAACCCAGCAAATTGCCAAAAGAAAAAACGAGAGAGAGAGGGAAAAAAAGCAGACAAGCAAGGGGGAAGTGGAATATCGATTTTATTTTATTGACACGAAAAATTGCGCCTTGAAATATGCAATGCAAAAGTGGAAAATTCAAGCGAGGGCAGGACATGTGGGGAAGTGGCACAACAACAGCAGATAAGAGTCATAAAAACGCACACTCGGGCACTCGGGGGTAGGGTTCGGGGGTTCAGGGGTATTTCTTAACTCAACAAGGAGGAGGAACAAGCCAGCCAGCCAGCGAGTGCTTGAGCCCGAGCGAGATGGCAAGGACTAACGATTATGATGATGACAGCAGGACCCAGAGTCAGAGTCAGAGCCAGGAGACGGGCTTCTCTGCTTCCCCAAAAAATACCCTTCCTTAATAGGATTACGGGGAAATCACATCAGCAGCACAACATGCTAAATTTCGTTACCAAAACAATAAATTCGCTCTCTCTCTGGGTGATTCAATAAGGCTCAAAGCAAACAGGATTGCGTTTGAAGGCTGTGCAAAATGTCAAGTCTAGAGATGAATATTTAAATAGAAAAGAAAGTATGTTTTGTAACTTTATAAAAGCAAAAAGATCAAGGAGGAAGAAAGTATATAACATTTTCCAAGGAAATCTAAGGGGGGAGAAGACAAAAGTGGTCTTGAGGCTAAGTGAAAGGGTTTGAGGAGTTGATTTTTAACTCTGATCAGTACATTTTTAAATTCTTATATTTAAGATCACAGATTTCTTAAGTACAAATGGGAATAATAAATAAGTAATAGGTTAGTAATATTTTCCTGAGAAAAGAAAAGAATTCCCTTTGGCACATTGAAGGGTATTTACCCAAAGGGGGGAAAAAGGCGACCGAATGCCAAAATAAATGACACTGCGACAAAGTAAACTTCCTAAAAAACCTCCCTCTCTGCCACCGCCCCCTGGAAAACCAACCCAGAAGTGAGCAACAAAAAATACGGAATAACCAAGCGAGAGCGAGAGGAGAAGAAAGGAAATTACGTGTTGGATTCGCTCGTTTATTGTTGTTGCTGTTGTTGGTGTTTCTTGGCATTTCCTTCTGTTATTTAGGTTTTTTTTTCAGCTCCAGTCTTGTTCTTGAGGGTTGCTTGTTGTTTTTTGTTATTTGGTGGATTTGAAGTAATGCAGACTTTACAGATTACAACAAGAACAATGGGGTATAAGGACACGCTGAAGGCGGACAACAAAAGCGGGCAACAAATCCAAAGGAAAGCCATTCGAAATGCTTAATGAATGAGCAGAGACAAAAAAGCAGAAAAAAAGCAAGAAAAAAGCAAGAAGAATCGGCCTCAGAAGAAGCAGCAACAATGGAGGACAGAAGAAGACAGGCTAACGGAAACAAAAGGACGAAGGGGAGTGACACAAGGCGACAACATTAAGCTGCATAGGCAACCCTGTCATCTTGCCAGGCGAAAATGCAATTCGAAAAGGGGTTCGGGCTCGGGTTCGGCTTGGAACTGGGATGGGGTATCTCCCGCCTCCCATTGGGATTTGCATTGCTCCGATTTTCCAATCCAACGGCTGGCAGGGATCAACGGCGATTGAAGCCCTGAGACCCCGGGCTCAGCTCGATTGATATCGATTGCATCGCCAGACTGAGCCGTAATCGATGAACTTCCATTAGCTGAGTGTTGCTTGTAGCCTTAGCGGGGGAATATAAACAATTTGGGCCAGTAAAGACATCTCTAAATATTTCACAAATATTTGTATTTGCTTAAAAAGAAGATATAAACAAATTTTTTAATGTAACTTTTATTTAATAATCGATAAATGAGTTATTAATAAGATATATAATTGCAAAATTATGAAATCAATGAACAACTTTTCACGTTTGAACCCTTAAGCCAAGAATCAAATAAAATTACTGAAATAATCGACAACCAATACTCAAATTCGATAGTAAAAAGTATTAATTTATAAGCCTCTAAACTTTAATTAAAATGTCTCAAGTTATCGAAAGCAAATACACAAGTTCGATTGTTTTTTAAACTTTGCAGCTGAAATCGATTATCAGTTTATCGATTTTTAAATTCTAAGCTAACTATCAATTAATATTTCTCAAGTAATTGGTAACCAATACCCAAATTTCTCAAGTAAAGTTTACTAAAGGCACATCTCCCCCTCCATTGCATATTTCCCCCGCCCTGGGGGGCTCTTCAACTTGGAAGACCAGGATCATAACAATTCAGAATTACTTCGCCCCATCGTCCCCCCTCGGCCCACTCTTCCCATTCTCCGTGAAGTTTAGCTTAAGGGGATTCCCACAGAAGTCGCTGGCTGTGTAATTTGGGTGCCATTCAAAGTGTCCGAAAGCTGAAATTGCATATTTCGCCATTATGAACTTGTTAACGCTCCACCCAACCAACTAACTAACTAACTAACTAACTAACCCGGCACCCGGCACCCTCCCCCTGGCCCTTGGCAGGCGTCACTAAAAATTACGTCAATTAAAGTTAATTGTGCTAATTTTAAACATTCCTTCTCTTCTGCCTTCCCTGCCGCCTTGCCCTTTTCGGTCTCTGGTTTACTTTTCCATTTCCATTTTTTTGTTTTTTGTGCAGAATATGCACAAATATTTGGGGGGCGGCGGAGGCGTGGCCGGGGGCGGGGGCGGGGGCTTAAGTAAGAAAACAAAATGGCGTCAAGCTGACAAAAGCAACAACAAAGGCGGGAAAGCGCAGCTGGAAAAGTTTCTGTTTAGTTTTTTCCTCTCTGATGTTGCCTGCCGCCGCCTCGAAAATGGAGCTCGTTTACTTTTATCAAAATGAAGTTTGTTTTTCCTACTCTCCGCGCCGTTTGCTGATTGTGCGCATAATGAGCTGGGAGGCAGGATCATGGCCAGAACCTGGTCCGAGCAGGACCTGCAGTGGACAGCTCCGGCGGAGGTGACAACTCGGCTGCACAGGCAGCGGAAAATGTTTAAAAAGTTTTGTGACCTTTGCCAGGATAATATATATACCTATATATATTTTTCTCCTTTTTCTCCGTTTTTTGTAAATTTTGTGAAAGCAAGGGGCTGACAGTGGAGGGCCATTCAAAGTTCGTGTGCAGAGGTGTGAAAGTTGACAGCAAAGTTCATAAAAAGGAACAATTTTAATTTATTTTATTTACACGACAAACTCAACTAAACGGGGCACGAGAGGGAGCCGCCGCCAATCACTCAAAGGGAAACTCCCAAAATGAAACAGTAACTGAGGCGATGCAGATAAGTCAGAGGGAAAGGTGTCCCCCAGTTCCAGTCCTTCGGAGTGACCGAAATAAAATCAGGGGATTTCTTAGGGAAATCCCAGTGCTTAAACCATCCTTAAACCTTGGGGGGGCGGCGCCACTCTGGCCGAGTCAAGGACAAAGCCTTGAAGTAAAACTTTTGCCTCGCCCAAAAATCCATTTAGAACCTCCCAGGCTCCCGCCTTCCGCCTTCCGCCTCCCAACTTCCACCACATTTTATAATGGCATTGCTCAGGGAAGCAGAAGCAGAAGCCGAAGCCCCCAGACCTCCACAAAAGGAAGAAAGAATTACTCGGGAGCATATGAAGAATTTAATTAAAGTTCATTTGCTTGGCGCTCCTCCTCCGTCAGGAAGCTTCCCCTCGGGCAGAGGAGAGGTGCCATTTCCGCCTCAAGTAATTGCAGTCATCAGAGGAGGAGCTGCCACCCCCTTTTTTGGGGTGACCCATTAACACGCGCTGGAATCGCAGCGTGAAAGCTTTTTGCCTTTCTTTGCCTTTGCATACCAATACTGTTATCGATTTCCAATAATCATTTATGGCCTGCAAGGGCGACTGTACCTCAGGGAAATCCTTACTGGAGCTGTGATTTCTTTTCATTTCAAATGGGAATTCAGGGGAATTAAATATATATTTACGAGAATAACACAAAAAAGCCATTAAGTGAGGTCTTGAGAACTCAAGACTCAACTCTATCTCAGCCACTTATGAGCAATTAAGGCAGATAATGCCTTTTAGTTCTCCTTGGCAGCTCTGCTATCGATTAATCTGCCTCGATTCCTGGCTCTTTTATCCCTCGTCCCCGAGATGCACTTAATTAAAATGTCTCACGACTCAGGACTCCCCTCGCTCGCTCGCTCGCTGCCCCTTCACTTTAAGTTATTTCGATACGCATCCTGGCAGGAGTCAGCAGGCAGGAGGCAGGAGGCAGGCGGCAGGAGGAGTCGAGTCGATGGCATAAGTTCTGGCCCCTTGCCGCTAATCTTCTCGAGAAAAAGGGCGAGGAGCCAGCAAAAAAGGCACGATGAGGAGTCGCAAAAAGTTTAAATTGCATGTCTGTCACAGTGTTGGTGTGGTGTGTGTGTGTGTGTGTGTGTGTGTGTGTAAGGGGGTGCACTTTGTAGTTTCTGTGTGTGTGTGCCAACACCTTGTCGCTGTCAACGTTCCCTCTCGCCCTCGCTCCTTGCCTGCCTTTTTTTACTGTTGGCCAAATTGCGCATACGCCCCATGTGGCGGCGAAGAAAAAAAAGGATTCACTGTTCGCTTCTGTTTGTAATTTATGCACGTAAGTCACGCCCTCAGCTCCCTTTCGTCCACCTTTCTCCCGCTCCTTTCTCCTCTCGCCTTTCTTCCCACTGCAGTTTCGAATGAACACATCCATTGACTCCACGCTGGGAGCGAGATAATGAGAAAAACGTAACAAGAAAGCAAGGCGAAATACGAAATACGAGTTCGCACAAAGAGCCACAGTCTGGGTCGGAGCTGGCTGATTTAATGAACTAGGTAGCTCTTCCTGTTCCCTGCTCCCTGTTCCCTGCTCCCTGCTCTCAACCCTTTCTTCCGCCATTCAATCATGGCATTTATCCGGCAAGCGCTTGTGTGTGAGGTAATGAGTATGCCAAACGCTCCGACGCCTTAAATCGACGCTTATCAAAGCCACTGCGATTCATTTTCCGACTCAGTCTCAGATTTGAGGAGTTAGTGGCGTGCTCCTCCTCCTCTTTTCCCTGCCTTTTCTCCTCCTGTTCCCAACTGGGAAACTTGTCCTTGTTGTTGCCGCAATTATCCTGCATGGCGCAGTTCAAAGCGCTGCCAGGACCTAATCGCAAATGGGTCAACATGTAGTTGCGAGGCCAAAAAACATCCACGATGCAGTTCTCAATGGGCAATCAATCAGCGGAGAGCAGGATGCAGGCCATCATTTACTGAGGGCTTAAGTCCTGGCTAACTCTTAGATGAGCAAAACAATAATTTGTTGAACTTTAAAGAGCTGACAATGTAGCTTTGAAATCTAATATTTAATTCAATTAGAATGTTAACTCTTGATAATACAAGAAATAATAATTTTCGATACACACATCATTATTTGCCTGGAAGAATATTTTGCTCCTCCTTCCTGGTGCTTCCCTCTGCCAATGCTCCTCCCTCTGAGCATCCAAAAGTCCTCAATCTGCTCCGGCTTCCAGCGAGAGCCAAGCGAGAGGAAATTCTATACTAACAGGGCATAAATTATGCACACAAATTTGTTGCTGGCTTCGCCATTGTTGCTCTTATTGCCTGTTCTTCGGCTGGCTGCTGGCTCCTGGCTTCAGCTTCAGCTCCAGCTCCAAGCTCGGTTATTAAATACCGGATAACACACGCAGCGCAGGACGAAGGACGAGCAGCAGTAGCAGCAGAAACTTGCTCCGATGATTAAGTATCTTTTTTGGCTAGGTAAGATACATAATATCTGAGAATCTTGCCAGCCAGCGAGGGAGCAAAGGAGCGAGCGAGTGTGTGTGTGTGTTTCGCAACAAATTGAAAAAGCTTTCCGTTTGGCTTACGCTCGTGCGATTAAAATGAATGCGAGCAAAGGAGTTAAGGACGAAGGACGACGCGCAGGCAGAGTGAGGAGCAGAATTAGTCGCTGTCAGTCTTGGAGCATGTCGGGGGCGCAAAAGTTCTCCTTGTTGCCGGCGCAGCCATTAGCTCCAAGTGTTGTCGAAGTCGCCATCTTGGAACACGCACGAGCCAGGGTTCCGCCATCGTCTCCTCCTCCTCCTCCTGCTGAGCTTCCAATTTCAATTTCAGGCCAAGCCAGGCCAGGCCAAAAGTTATGCCAAAAAGTATGCAATAAACTCGCACACATGCAATCCTGCTGGCCTGGCCTGCATCGCCGCCTGCCAAAGGATCCACTCGCCAGGAGTCACTTAATTAGTTTTCACAGTTAATTGAATTGCAAAAGAATGCAGCCCTTTATCGTCTAAGGTCTACTCCCCTTTCTTCACTCGGAGAAAAGCCCTTGCCACTCGAAACCATATGTTTTGAATATCAAACTTAAGCACAAAAGGAAGAAATTGTGAAGTTTTTTAATTTAGAAAATTAGAGTTTCGAGTAGAGTTGGAAAGAGTCAAAGTTTCCAATGTTTTTCTAAGCAAACATTAATTTTAAATCTATTTATATGGATGTATAGTTCGAAAATAATTTTTAAAATGGTTTTGTATAGTTTTTAAGTCATTGTTTATGAAGCTTACCTATTGAATTTATTATCCATTATTTTTTTAAGTATTAAACATGTCAGATGAAGCTAAGAAAAATTCCAAAACTGTTACTTAAACTTAATTCACTAATTAAAGAGTTATATTTATTTCTAAAATCTTAAGACTCTCTCTATTTTTTTCCCGTGTGTCTCCTCTTTCTATTCTTGCTCCTCCTGGCTTTCCCCGAATTTTCCCTTTTAGGTTTTCAGATTCGAAACCACTTGGCTGCCATAATTTGTTGATTAGTTTTTTGTTTTGGCAGCTTTATTGCATTTTAGCCCCGACAGTTTTACCCCTTCCGCCCCGCATGTGCTTTGCGGCCAACTGTACTTAGTTGGAGAGTTGGCGAGTTGGAGAGTAGAAGAGAGAGTGTACAGCTCTGTCAGTCTGTCTCGGTCGCACTCGCACCCTCTGCTCGCTTACTATACGGCTTTCCGGCCTGTTTGGCCCGGCCTGGCCTGGCTTTTTGTGTAAAATTAATCATATTTATTATCGAACGGAGGCTTTAAGCCTCAGCAATTTGTGGCCGGGATTAAAATGTTGTTAGCCCAGCATTTTCATTATGGCTGCAGCGGCGCACATGCTCGCATGTATTTCGTATATTTTCCATTTCCATTTCCCATTTTCCAGCAGCTGATCCCTCGCCGCTTGTAAGCGCATTAATGTTGCGTAATTTTTGTTGATTGCTTTGCTGATTCAGCGTTAATTTTTCAGTTAACTTCGTTTCGGTTTTTCCACTTCCCATTTCCCATTCAGCATGGCTTCCCTTTGGTTTTATTTTCCTGTTTTTTTTTTGGGAGGTACTATACTCATATATGGAACTACAACTAGTGGATAATTTAGTGATTGGCCCCGAAATGCGGGAGTTAGCCGAAACCGAGTGGGTTTTCCAATTCATTTTAATTTCTACCAATTAGCCATGGCATAGTTTCGGGACAGCGAATAAATTTTCACTGATTTGTACTAATTTAGGATATTAGTTTAGCCCTCGAAATGGATGGAAATTATGGGCTACTTCAAATTGAATATTTTCCTTTTCTGATTTAAATCATAACGAATGGCTATCGATTAACTACGTCGCGGGACTCATAACAAATGAGCTTTCAATTGTCATCTTGGGCCATTAAACGCACTCCTGCCCAATTTCCCTGCCCATTTTCCAGCTCGCACTCAATTAGCTGAATAAAAAATCGAAATCGAATGAACTGAGATGAAGTGAAATGGAATGAAATGAAATGAAATGAGCTGGAGAGCAGGACTGGAGGCTGGAGGATGGCGGCTGGTGGCTGGAGGTGACCTGCAGCAAATCGAGGAATAATGAACCGCACAAGAGACACTCGACACTGGACACTGGCACGGAGTAGGGGGGGCTCTAAAGGGGCTGGAGTGACCCAAATTATCAGAGGGGGGCGGCGGCATCAGAGGGAATCAAACATTATGCAAAGAAACGCAGCAGCAGCAGCAGAGGCAAAAGCAAAAGCAAAACGAATCGCATCGCATCGCAGGCAAACTTGAGTAATTTCATTTCGGGGCCAAAAGTTGTATAATTGAAGAGCTCCTGCAGGAGCATAGATACCAAGGATGCCAAATCAATTAGGTGCCGAGGGGGGTGGTGGCCAGAGGGAAGCTGGCCCAGAGTTGCCGATAAAAGTGCAAAAATTGAAATTGAAAATGCCATTGCAAGGATGATGAACTACAAATGCTGGCCAAAGGAATGTGCTAGGATCAATGCAGAGAAAGAAAATTAGCAGAGTGACTTTTTTGGGTTTATTTAAGTATAAAATCTGCCTAAAAGTAAAGAGGTTTTTAGCTAGCAAGGCTTGAAGTAAGTCCTTTGACTTTTCGAATATTTCCCTAATTGCTGTACACATTTTTCTGAAGTGTATTGCCTCGGCCCTGGCCTGATGATGATTTACGAAATGATGATAGTTGGCTGGCCCCAACTGTACGTACGTACCGATGATGATTACGAGGACGATGAGGACGATGAGCATTCGCTGGCACTCCAGTTTTCAGTTGAGTTGAGTTGAGTTCCAGGTCGAGGCGGGGGGCCAGAGCGAGAGCCGCCCGCAAATGTAATTAAAAGTGCTTTCAGCAGCATCAATTAGAAAGTACACACTCGCACACACACACACACTGGGACAGAGACAGAGACAGATAGAGAGAGGGAGAACGCTCAGAAAAGTTGTCTTGGAAAAATTGTGTTGCATACTTGCAGGCACTTTTCACAAAATTAATTTCAATTTGCATGCGTGTGTGTGTGTGAGTGAGTGAGTGAGTCCTGTCAAAGCCTGCGAGAGGACTCACCTGAAATGAAGAAATGTTTGTGTTTTTTTTATTTCCCCCCGTTCGTTGTCGTTATTTTCGGCTTTACTTCGGCTGGGGAAAAGTTTTTCGGTCGAAAAAGTTTCGAGTTTCGAGCAGTTCTTCGCTTACGATCTGCATTTTGCAGTACGTGTATGTGTGTGTGTGTGTGGGGGGGGGGGGGGGGGGGGGGGGGGGGGGGACACATATGCTCTCCCCCCCTCCTCCTTCACCCCTGGAGAAACACACACACTCTTAGGCACGTTTCGACTTCAATCCGGAAAATTCCGGAAGAGAAAGTGGGCGAAAAATAAACGAAAATACTAGTAAAACTCGCATAGAGCAGGCAGTGGCGGAGGAAGGGAGTCAGAGTAAGGGGGACGGAGCCCGGCTTAGTGTGCTGAGTCATCATCAGCAGAACAACAGCAACAACAGCGGCTTTTTGACACTCGAAATTGAGCCACAAACAAGCGAGAGAGCAAAAAAGCGGGAAAGAAAAAAAGAACGTTAAATGGCAAAAAGCGAAAATGCACAAAAGACAGGCGGCGAACGTAGAAAACTCATAAATAATAGCCCTGTCTTTGTGCGGGTGTGTGTGTGTGTGACTACCAAAAAAAAAAGGAGACAAAAAAATAAAACAGAAAAAATGGAGAAAAAAAAGTAAGATGTCGGCGAGTAAAGCGAAAAACGTTTCATTCCATTTTTCCAACTTTGACTTACTTCAAGCGACACGCTACTTAGGCAACCAGGCCCCCTGTCCGCCCCCCCTGCTGCGCCCCTGGCTTGTGGCTATTTTTCACAATTTGTTTTTGTTTTCTTTGGCATTTTCCCTCTTTTTTTTCATCATCTGCACTTGCTACGTGTTTTTGGTGTGTTGTGTGTGTATAACCCCCCTTTTGACGCTACCCCTGGCTGGTCCTTCGTGCTCATTTTCACTGCTCCTTGTTTGGTCCGCAAATTTAACATGCAAAGCATAATTTGAATGTCCTGAACCCGGCTCTCACGCTCGCAACTTGCCCGCCGGGAACAGTGCGGTTCACAGCTGTCAGGTCAGCCAGCGATCGAAAAGGTTAGATTTATTATTGTCTGGCCTCCTTTTTTTTTAATAGAATGTAGGGTTTCCATAATTTATAACTAAGTAAAAGCTTAGAAAAACTAAGAAAACTGTCTGAGAAATCGAAAATAATATGTGAGTTTCCATTTATGATTCTAACAAGTTTAAAAATTAAAGAAAAATAAATGTTTTTAAAAGCTGATGAAAGAAGAGCTGGAACATACTCAAAGTTTTCATATATTTAAGAGAAAAATCAATTTTAAATCGATAAATAGCGATAAACATTGATAAACATCGATAAATAGTCATATCTCAAGATTTTAGACTCTTAGATTCTAATTACATGCATTAATAATGTCTTTCTCTGTGCCATAAAAAAGGGAATATATTTTTTTGGCTATCGATAAATATCGATAGTTAAAAATTAAAGACTTCTAGACGCTAGATACTAGCATATATATGTGCTTTCCTGTACTATAAAAAGAATATATATTTTATTTAACAATATTTTATGTGTATATATTTCTTTTAGGGTTTTAAATCTATAAATATCGATAGCTCAAGATTTATGACTCTGAAATGTCTTTCTCTGTGCCATTCTTTTGACAATATCCTATGTGAATATATTATTTCTAAGAAACTTTTCTGCTGCCCCGAAACGCATTGTAATTATCCCGTCGATCAGGCCAACGCATTTGTTATTCCTTTGCCTGTCGCCGAAGCAAAAAAGGACGCCAAACAGGACGAGAAACGAGGCATTTTTGCGTTTTATTTTGCATTAAAATTCTATTTGTCTCCAACTCGCATTAAGCATAACAGCAGCAGCGGCAGCAGGGGAGGGGGCAGCTTTTTTTTACGTGTGTTATTATAACGCAATTTTCTTTTGTTTGTTTCGTTCCTGGCTGGCCCAATCCCTCGCTGCCTCGTTGCCTTCGCCTACGCTCTTGGCCAGCATTTCCAACTTTGGCCGGCTCTCGAGTGTCCCGCTCGGGCGAAATTAAAATATCATAAATTTGAGTTAATTACGGTCGAGTAAACATTAACATAATTGTGTTTCTGTCGTCTCTACGCCCCCGCGCAGTGCCCCTGCCTCTCGGCTGCCCCTCTATTTGCATCCCTCTTTAGGGGATGGCCATTATAAGTAGCCCCTGAAGTACTTATTGCCCGGCTTGCTTTCGCTTTGCAAGGCCTCCTTGCCGCCTCCACTTTGGCTGCCCCGTGCCACGCCCCTTTGGCTGCCGGGACGGGACTTAAGTTCTTTAAATCGAAAGTTGGAATTGACTGCGCGGTTTTCATATCTCTCCCTCGCCAGCGGAAATAAGCGCCTTTCGGTATTTTCTTTTGCCGTGTTTTGTTTGTGGGGATAAAAGCATAAGAACGGCAATAATTCAGCAAAGTTTCTCGGCGTTCTTTCCACTTACTTGGCTTTCCATTTAATTTGTTGTGGCATAAATGAATTGGGCGAGCAAACAGGTGATTGATTGGTTCGCTATCTCTGCGGTATCTTATTGCGAAATAGAATCAACTCCGAGGCACATCCGGTGGCTGTCCTTACTTCCGGTAGCCGCTGATGCAATTTTCTCCGTCAGCTTATTGAGTTTCTTGTAGTTTTGATCTTGAGTTGTTGTCTTAAAGTTTAAGTTAGGTATTAAAAGAGCTCACTTGTTGATCGGAGTCTTCGGTTTTTAATAGGACTTCCTTGGGTTTAGCTTTAACTTAAGGTTAAAAGATATATCTTTCTATGACTGAGACCCCTGTATTTTTAGCAAATTATAAGGTTCAAGGTTAAATGCATGTTTCCTGCTCTTCAGTGGCCTTACCTCATGTTGATTTCAGATCGAGATTCACTTCTTTCTGTTGCATTTCCCCCCCGTAAAGTGACTACTCATCTGCCTGTAATCAGATTTTCCTGGCCTTCCCTTTGGCTTTTCCTCTGACATTTCCGTTCCGTTCAGCATACTTTGCTGCGGAGCTGATCGAAAACTCCAATTACTTGGCAACTTTATGAGCTGCGCTTGGCTCGCCGCCCAGCAAGTTAATCAATGGCTTTCCACTATTTTCCCATCCCATCCGACCATCGGAGCCCACAGTCAACGCCTCTCCGCTGTCGATTAAGCGTGTTTTTCCGCTCTCTTTGGCCGTGGAAACAAGCGCACACCACACACACCGCACACACTACACACACAGCACACACAACACACACGGGGGCCACGCCTCACACACTCATGCGTGCATTTGATTACAATTTGTCGCCCTTTCAGCTTGTTCAGCAAACACTGCGGATGCAAAGGGGCGTGTGTCCTGTTTGGGCCCAGGTCCTGGCGGTTTCGAGGAGTCCTGTAAAGGGTCCCTGCACCTGAACAAATTTAAAACAAGATTAGCTTGATTTAAATTAATTTAATGACTCGTATAAGTATTATAACTACTTCCCAATTATTGGCTTTATTTTTTCTCTTGATATTTGAGTTATATGCAAGTTTAACCCATTTTAAATGCCATTATTTTTGTTTTCTGTGCATAGGTTTGTAGGGGTTAAGCGGGGCTGCCAGGGAGTTGAAGTGTGACAGAGGGGAAACACGGCCATGATTGCCTTTCACGAAGAGGAAGCGACGCGACAGCGCCAGACGGAAGCTGGGGCGGATTTGGCCGTTGGGCGATGTTGGGCGTGGCTGCACTGGTGCTGCACTCGACCATATCCCTCCCTTTCCTTCACCAACGTTGACAGCCCCATCCGCTGCTGGCAACACCTCTCCAGTTAACACCACCTCGTTTGGGGATCCTTTGGATCCTTGGCCGCCTGACAGATTGCTGGCGCTGCTGCAATTTCCTTTTGTCGCCTGTCAGTTTGCAGCGGCACCTCCCGACTCTTCTTTCCATTTCGATTTGGTGCTGTGCATCATTATGGCTGCGGTGTCGGGCAGCCCTCAGCAATTTCCCTTCGAAAATGAGGATAAACACCGCGCAATGTTGGTCAGCTAATCGAAATCCTGCATTTTTGGGTAGCCTTCAGGTCAAGACTATATCCCAGGCTTAGGGTTGGGTTAAACCCTTTTGAACTCTGCTCAATTGCTTATTTTTTTTGTTTTTGGGGCTCCAGGATATTGCGCATAATTGTCGCAGGACATGCACTCCATATGGCGCTTCCTCTTTCGGGGTATGCCTCGGCCCCCGTTATTACAAAATTGTGTCTTTGTGTGTTTTTGTTTGCACATTGCGTTGCCATGGCTAGCGACATTATTATTGCCACGCCCCTCCTGACTGCCGACTGAATCCTGAGTCCTGACTCCTCTGACCCCTTGTTTGGCATATGCCATTGTTGGTGTTAGTGCAAACAGCAGCGCCGGCGAAGGCAACAACAAGTGCAAACAAAATCTGCATAAACAAACACACACACCGAGTACACACACACTGCATGGGGGCATTGCCCAGGCCAAGTGTGTGTGCGTGTGTATTGTTGTTTTTGGTTTGAATTATTAGATTGCCTGGAAAAATTGCTCTGGCCCCACCTCGCTTCCGCTGGCGCTGTCGCTGTCACTGGGTTTAAGCCCTTCCTTCTCCCTGCAACTGACAAACTGACAAACAAAGGCTGAGCCGGAGCTGCTTTGGCGCCTTCTCTGCCAACTTAATTACTTTTGAAATAGTTGAGAGAACGCACACAAACACAAACACATCGCCTGACTGGACGCTCAAGGAGGCGATGCATATTTCAGCTGCTGCCTGGCAACCGGAAGTCGGTTTTAATGAAGTTTCCCCCGCAAGTATCCCCGTTACTTTCGCATGCAAGGATAATAATTCATCGAATATATGTGTGTTAGGCTGATCGATAATTGTGAATGCATTAGGGCATCATCATTAAAACGAGTGCATTTCCATTTAATCAGTTTACCACATTTGCACTTAAGCAGGAGAATGCAGAGACTCTGAAGAGAGCGAGGAAAATCGCTTTCAATTAATTTGGGAAAGCACTCGAGAGCAGCCTTGAAACATTCTTCGGAATAAAGCCTCCTGCCTGCTGCCTGCTGCCTGCTGCCTGCTGGCCTTCTCGATTAAGTCCCAAACCAATTTCCCACTTCGCAGGGATCATTTTCCGGGAAAAGTGCCTCTCCCCCGCCCGAGTTCATGAATCAATGAGTGCATTCTCCGGATTCCGCGAATCGCCTGCATTCGCAGCGCAGCTCGGCGCACATAATGAAAATGCAGCGAACAAAGGCGGGGAAAGGCGGGGAAAAGCGGGGGAAAATGGTAGGTAGGAAAATCCCGCGAATGGAAAAGCCTGCTCCACTTTGATTGTGAGAGAGCGCGCGCGAAAAAATTGAAACAAAACCCGGGGACTTAAGCCGTTGGATTTTTTAGCCCGAGACCATCTGCCGGCGGCCGGCGACTGGCGGCTGGCGGCTGAAAGAATGAAAGAAAAGCGCGGATCGCGCGCGCTGTAAAGCATGAGATTTGTTGCCATTGTTGCTGGCCATAATTGGAGAGTGCAAATCTCTCTGGCTGCCTGGCTGGCTGGCTGGCCTGCAGGCAACTCAACTCGCTTTGATTGCAATCAGAGCCGGCATTGTCTCTCAATTCAGTCAGCAGAAATCCAGTCCCAATCCCCTTTCCCAGACCCATTAATCCCCGCTTCGCTTCTATTCCTCGCTGATTCTCCAATTGTCTCCTGTGATTATCCCTTCGGCTGGCTTACCTCTAGTCTGCACTGGTAAAATCAGGTTTTGATATTTTGATATTAAATAATAGCCAAGAGAAACATATTTTGTCAAGGAAAAGGTCTCAAAACAGAAATACCCATATAGTTGATAGTTTTTAAGGAACTTCAGGAATTTCTCTGCCTGCATCCATCAATCAATGTATCAATTCAAATCGTTATGCATAATTTGGCTGGACATTCATCATCGCCCGTGGGTCCGTCCTCCGTCCGTCGTCAGCTGTTGGTAATGAAGCATTTAAGCAATCGCCAACGCAATCGCTGGACTCGCCTCCCCCTCCCTCCTTCCTAATGACGACCATTAATTGTTCTTAGCACACACACACATAAGGAGGCGGGTTAAGGAGGCACCTCCTCCTCCTTGGCGGCCATCATTTTTTATCGCTTTGTCACGCCCCCTTCAGACGCTGTGCCTGTACGTACAATGTGGCGTATGATTAATGTGCCCTGGCATGTCTTTGTCTGCTGTTGCGGCTGCTGTTGTGCTGCCTGTCTTGTCTATGGCTTTGTTGATGCCTCTCACACACACATGCACACACACAGAACCACACATCAGGGGATACACACACAAATGCCAGAGCTAGGACCACATGCACATATCACACATTACGCATACGCATTGTTGGCCCAGCCCAGCATAGAATTGCAAATTCTCGAAATATCTCGCTTGATTTTCGCCTCTGACAGTGACAACTTCTTACGACCAATAAAAGGGAGGGCGATAGAGAGGGGGAAACCTTAAAACTAACCAAATTAGTAGCTGGATTTGGGTATTACTTACAGAATCCTCTTGCAGGAGTCGGAAAATGCCACTGAAAAGAGTTGGAAAGGCATAAGAGAGAAAGTTAATTGGATTTTAAAGGGAATATATAACATTACTTGCTTGGGAAGTTATGAGATTTTGAGTTAAATATTATAGCAAGCTCTAAAGAAACCTTTCCCCCTAGTAACACCTTCTATAAACCCCTTTACTCATCTATTTTCCCTCCGTTTTACCTTTCCAGGCCGCCTCGCCGCGATGGGAGCCACAGATAGCCGTGCTCTGCGAGGCCGGGCAAATCTATCAGCCGCAATATCTGTCCGAGGAGGGACGCTGGGTGACGGACCTCAGCAAGAAGACAACCGGCGCCACATGTTTGCGTGATAAAATGGATTTGCTTGATTACTGCAAGAAGGTAAGTGGCCAAGTGCCCCCGATTCCTACCCCGATTCCTATTCCTATTCCGATTCCGATCCCCGATTCGGATCCCAGATTTAGATCTCTGTGCCTCGTGTCTCTGCCTTTGATTGAATTGAATTGGAGGAAGGCAAAAGCAAAAGCCAAAAGGGAAGCCGCATGAAAAATTGCAATTTCCATTGCACTTTGCATATGGAAAAGTTTCTGGTTGCTGCCTGCTTGTTGAGATTGCGCATACGCCATGTGGTCAAAATGGGTAGCAAGGAGCAGGAGCAGGAGCAAGCAAGAGCTGTTTGTGGCTGCCGCTGCTGCTGCTGGCGGGGGGAAATGTAATTTTATGGCCAGGCTAACGCTCAACTGAGCCGCCAGAATGCAGGCAACGCTTCGAAACGAAAAAAAAAGAGGCGGCAGAAGGAAACCAATAAATCAAAAGCAGCCACGAAGGCTGGCAGGGGATGGGAGACGATATCCTGAGTGGTCCTCCGCTATATGGCATCAACAATTTAATTTGCGCTGCGTTGAAAGCGTTTACATTGAGACAACATTAAACGACACTTAATTAATTTTCCATTAATTTTCGCTTTTTGCATTTTCTGCGGGACCTCTGCTCCTGGAGCCAGAGCCAGAGCCAGGGCTCACACACATGTGTGTGTGCGCTGTGTTGTCGTCGCTGTCATAAATTGGCATTCCATAGTCCTCGCTGCCTCCCATTTCCACTTCCCCTTGCTTTTACTTTTTAATTAAATTTTTCTTTTGCCCAACGCGCCGGCTAATGTAAGCGCGCTGCTCCAGAGCTCCCGCTTTTCCTGCTGCCTCGTTGTTTTTACATCATCATCATCGTCATCAGCTCCGTCAAATGTTCAATAATAGTTCATAAATATTGACACTGCATTCTGCGGGGGGGGGGGCCAGCAGTTTTTCGTTCGTTCTGTCTGAAAATGACATGTGGCAGGCAGGGCAAATGAAATCAGATCACAGCCAACACGGAACAGCTGTGTGTTTGTCCTGTATTCCAATGCAGCAGCAGCAGCTTAAATAAATCCGATTGCATTCAGTCAGGCACTACGACCTTATTTCATATTTAAAGAACAGGAATATTCACATATTAATTGGGGGCATCGGGGCCAATGTGCGTCCCAGAGTGTTCTGGGCAAAGGAAATTAGTCTCCGCAGCCATTGATTTGTAATGAAATTACAGGGAAAAGCCCCCTTTGATGTCTGCTTTCTGGTGAGCTCGGATTAAAATGATCCTGTTAGCTACCGGTTATTGAATCAGGGCCAGATTTAGGCCTAGAATATGAACCTAAGGTGGGGAACATAACACGGCAAGAAATTCAGTTAACTTGAGTGCTAAAAATAAGAGCAGAAACATGCTAGCTCTAATTTACAGAACTCGAGTTCTTAATAAGAGATGAATCTCCATTTTAGTCATTTGATAAAGTGTTTTTCAGGTAAATAAGTCCTTCACCACGTCATTCATTAACCCGACTTGCTAGACAATGATCTATGGCTGGAAATTCACCTGACTTTGGCTCTCTGTGTAAATAAATGATTCAGAAAGCCGAAAACCTGCTCCAGACCGAGTTCAATGTTGATTTGAGGAGAGCAAAACTCTGGCAGTGTCATGTGTTTGGTATGTGGTTTAAGGCCAGGCCAGGTCGGGTGCGAGTGGCAGTGCCATTGCGGTCAGATGAGGTTCCTGGGAACTGGGAGCTGCTCCTTGCCGCACTCATCGCCAGCGTCATTACGATCATCTGTATGCAAATAATGAGCCCGGCAAGCTGTCAAAACTGTCGCATTTGATTCTGACATGCAAATTTCACCCTGACTCCGGGCACCGAGCTCCGGGCACCGGGCTCGAGGTCCTTGGCTGTCGCCTGCACTTGCTGTTGCCACAACATAAATCGAAATAACACAACACACACACGCATGTGATGTATGTAAATGACAAATATTGTATTGGTTTTTCATTTGCATTTTGTTTTCTCGTTTCGTTTCATTGGGATTGGTTTTGGTTTTGGTTTCTCTTTTTTCGTTTTGTTTTTATATTATTTTTTGCGTTTTGTGCGAGCTTTCCCTGTGTGATATTTTATGTAATTTGCACTGGCGCTTTCGCATCGCATTTATTCGATGTCGCTGCCGCCTCTCACACATTTTATAATTATGGTAATTTATTTATTATGCTTAATTTATGTCGGTGGCAATGTTTTTGATGTTTCTGCCCCCGTTCGCGCCGCAGGCTGGGCCCCGCGCGTATGAAATCCAATAAAATCGTAATTAAGCTGAAGAGCCCGCAGCTAACGAATTGGATGTGCTCGATGGCTTTAAGATGGCTTTTTGCGTCTCCGGGGCGTATGAGTAATGCATGGGACCATCTCTCTCCTTTCTTTTTTTTTCCAAGAAAAAAGGGTCACCCTTTGAAAATATTTTAAATATTTAAAACGTTAATGTTTCACACATTTCAAAGGAATTTTATATGTTTAAAACATGGAAATATTGAGCTGCTTGGGATTTTTACGCCCACCAACTACTTCAGCTGCCGCTGGCATGAAAGGCCTTCGAACCTTCAGTCCCCAAAAAATAAAAAGGAGGAAAAAGGCACCACTAACGAAGGCTGCCCGTTCTCGTCGTCCTGCGGCATGTCAAAAGGATATCGGGGCTGGGCTCTGGCTCTGGTTCCGGCTCCGGCTATGGCTCTCCATTAATGTCAAGCCTGGAGGACAAATTTGGCTATTTGCATGCAGTTTTTGCACTCACTTGACTCGCAAACACACACGGTCACACTGGCAGCGCGCACTTGACAGCGTTCCATTCCGCCCGTTCCATAAATCACGCGCAACACTTTTTTCGCACTCCACAAGCACTCGCACGGAATTCCCAACGTTTTCTGGGTTGCTTTCGTTATTTTTTTTTTTTGGTTTTTATTTGTATTTGGTTTTATTTTTTGTTTGTTTGGCTTCACCTTGACGCTGGCCGCGAAAGAAATTAATTAAAAGCGCTTTATTGTCCTTTTGTATAGTCCGAACTGCGCTTTTTACCCCATGGACCCGGACCCGGACCCGGACCCCATGCTTATATATTTATTTATATCATTTTTTCCCAATTTGCTGGCTGGCTGGGGCTGTGTTTTGGTCGTGTTTCAATTTCGGTAGCGCTTGCTCTGCAATTCAAATGGAAATTAATTAATTTGCCACCGGGGAGAGAGCGGGGGCTTTATGTTTGCCTTGCGGTGTCAGGCTTCAAAATGTTGCTCGCTCCGCATTTATTTGGAGTGAACACACTGACCCATCTCCCATCTCCCATCTGCCATCTGCCGATGGGAACCGACCCCGAAATCCCCGCGCTGTTTGCTTGTTTGGCTTGGCTAATGAGTTAAATTACATGTGCCAGGAGAGCGAGCACGGAGCGGGGATATATCTCGGCGATGCTCTGGTTTCGGTTTCGGGTTGCCTGCCGGGTTGGTCCCCCGAAAATTCAGCGAAACTCCGCATTAATAATGATAAATGAGACTTGCTGATGAGTTGCTGCCTACGCCATGGGTGCCTTTCAAAAATTACTGGCCCCGTCCATTAATGCGGGAAAATTGCATTTTGCAGACATAAATCGCATCTAAATTCAATTAACTACATTCAATTCGATACTGTGTGTGTGGCAGTGTGTGTGTGTAAGAGGGGGGGGGGTAATGTAAGCTCATTTGGTGGAAAATCTCATTAAGTGACTGGGCGAGGGCCACGCAACCGCGGACCAGAACGTTAATTAGGAAGGCTTGTAATTGAATATCCCCAAAAGCATTTCCTGCCCTCGAGTTCCACCATGTGTGTGTTAGTGTGTGTGTGAAAGTGTGTTCTTATCAAGCAGCCATTAGTCAGGCTCCTAGCTGTGTGTCCTGCGCCCATGTGTCCATTTTCTTGCATTGATTCCGCCGCATCATCTTCCGTTGATCGCTCAATTAGTAGGAGTGCTTGTCAGCCCCTTCCGGCGGCTCTGGCTCTCATGATTGCCTCCCTAAAGCTGCTCATAGCGCCCCTCTCCGTGCTTCTCATGGTGACTACCTAAGCGCCCCTCTCCACGCTTTTCATAGCTGCTAGCTAAGCGCCCCTCTCCGCGGTTCTCATGAAGACTTCCTAAGCTCCCTTCTCCGCGCTTCTCATGGAGTCTTCCTAAGCGCCCCTCTCTGCAATTCTCATAATGACTACCTAAGAGCCCCTCTCCGCGCTTCTCAAGGTGGCTTCCTAATCTTCCCTCTCCTCGCTTTTCATGGCGGCATTTCAAGTTCCGGCTCAACCGATTACGGGGCCAACTATTTAGCTATTTAGCCGCGCCGCACCGTCTCCCCTCACTCTATCCATGCGCTAATTATGCGCTGTCAGCGCCTCAATCGCATCCGGTTCGAGAGCAAACTCAGCAGGAGGAGGAGCAGCAGGCAAACAGCCTAGATGGTGGCGAGGATGGGGATTTGATATAGACACGTCGCTTGGAGAGCAGCACAAACACTGCATAATTGCAGCAGCCGGCTGGAATAGTTTGCGCGCATCATTTGAGCTCTCTGGCCCCGCGCTGTAATTGCCACTGAAGTTGGCTGACCCCATCGGCATCCGCATCCACATCCGCATCCGGTTTCGAACCGATCCAATCCTGCAATCCTGCAGCTGAACAGGTGGGTTGGTGGCCACTCACCGTTGAAGGACACCAGCGAACCCAACTCTATATTTACGAGACGCCCCATAATGGTCGCGCATTGAAATTCAGTGAACAGGCAAAAAGTAGTTTAGTCGCTAAATAGTTTAGCCAGGCGTTCGTTCACACACACACAAACACACACGGGCCGCGATGAGTGTGTTGCCGGCTTATGGCTAAATATAGTTAGCCAGGCCCAGGCCCAGGCTCAGATACAGATACAGATCCAGCTGTAGCTGTGTGTGTGGCTGACAACAAATGGGCCCGTTTTGCCAGCTAAGCTCCGCTCTCGCTTAAATGCCTGCAAAATTGCACCGTCAAGAGCTGGGTCCTGGGACCAGAAAAGGTCCTGCGGTGGGCCATGTGGGTGCCGTGGCGTGGCGTGGCGTGGAGTTGGCGGGGCCCTAATTCAATTGTTTGTAATGTTGCTGGACATTTAGAGTTAAATGCTTGCTTACACATAATGCCCATTAAAGGTGATGTATGTGCGGCCCATTTGGGGATGCTAAGCCCCAGCCCAGTCGCGTCCGTCGGAGGTCCTGGCGGGGGCCACTACGGTTGGCTGGCTATGCGAAACTTGCCAGATTGTGGTCCTTCCTCCCACCCGCTACCCCGAAACAAAATGAGGATGTATAATAGTGGAAGCCCCGAAATTACAACAGTTTCAGGCTTTTAGCGGGAATTTTTTGGCCTACAAATTGTTGGGTTTTAAGTTTCACCAACATTTTCATGCAATTTAATCCAAGGAATCGCCTTAAATAATATTTGTGTAATCTCCTACTTAACTACTATATTTGGTTCTTGAACTAATTACCCAGAGAGAGTTAAGCTAGCCACCTTGCGTGCTGAGTGAAATGATTGGAAATTGCCAGAGGATTCAGGGAGGGGGCTTGAGCCTCGCTTCACTTGCTCCATAATCAAATGAGCAGCGCAGACAAAGCCGCCTGAATCCGATTGAGCAATCGAGGGTGAGCGCCCACTGTGCGGCACAGTGGTTGGCATAGAGCAGTCGTAATTACACGGCATTACCTGCCGTTCAGTGCGTATCAGCTTATCCCATAATGGGGACTGTCTGCCTGCCTGCTCTGTCTCCCTGCCTCTCGGTCTCCCTGCCCCTCGTGGCCCAGTGAAACAGTAGCCTCTGGGTAGGTCAGCCATTGTCAAAGCGGACTTTAAACACACATGTGGACACGCACACCCCCGCCCCCAACTGAGCACACACACAAGCTATACTATAGAGACCTCCACTCGGATGGCACCTTGAATTGTGTTTGCTTTCTGGCCATTTGACTGAAAGGACTCGGCGACAACGTAACGGCAACGCAACGCAACACACAAAAGTTGGAGGAGGCAACGTCGTAACAGCACAAAACAAAGCTGCCAGAATGTCGGAACAAACGGAAAAGCCGCAGGACCAGTCGCAGGACCCTTTTGGCCTTAATGTTTGTGTTGCTTTTTCTGCACTCTCTCTCTTTTTTTCCTTTCCTTTTATTTTTTGTAGTTTCAGTTTGAGTTTGGGGCGTATGGGAAATTATTTTTACAATTTCAATGTCAACATGTTGGTGGCAAGCACGCGCCAAGGCCGACGAGAGCCATTGAATGGCAAGCAAGGGGTTGCTGTTGCTGTTGCTGAAGTTAACTAAAAATACCTATGCTTAGCTAACGATGGCATATTACGTATACGCAGTGCGGGCGCCTGAAAAAAATACATATACGTATACGCCGCGTGACCAGGACCTGTCGAAGCGTGGAAACAAGCACGTTACGTATACGCAGCGAAGACGCAACCGAAACGGAAACGGAAACAGAAACAGAAGCAGAATGGAGTGTGCCAGGGGAACACGGCAACGGCTGAGGCGTGGCCGTGGCAAAACTTAAATTAAAACAAGGAACAAACGCAAACAAATGCCACAAGGCAGAGGCAAAAAAAAAGATGCAAATAGAAAGTTGCCACAAAATGATTTGCCGCGGCACGCAGCAGCTGAAGAGGAGCAGGATTTGCCCTGGGGAGAGGGAGAAAAAGAGAGAGAGGAGCCCATGTCAGTGGCGCATTAAAAAATCATTTTCAATAACGCGCTCCACTGCCATCCTGCAGGTGGCCCCGCCTGGTGCTCGTGCCCGTGCCCGTGCCCGTGCCCGTGCCCGTGCTCGTGCTCGTCGCAACTCAATTGTTTGCATTTTGCATGCATTGACAGACAGAGCACACACGGGACACGGCAGGAGCCTCGTCTCCAGGAGCAGCCTCCTACCGGATACAGATGTTATGCGGATGTTGGGCGCTGTCAAGCACTCACTTGCCCGCCCTTAACTGGATTTGTTTGGCTTTGGCGCCTGAGCTAGCGTTTCACCTTGATCGTATTTTATTTTTTTTGTATTTTTCCTTTGCTGCAGGCAACAAAGGATCAGGCTGGATAATAGTAGAGCAAGCAAATTGGATTTGCAAGGCAGTGGCGCTCGCTAATAAATAAACCAAAAGCCTGATAAATATGTGAATAATTCAATGTCTAGCAAATTGGATAACAATTTGCTGTTTAAAAGCGGCGGCGAGATAACAGCGAAACCTTTTTTCGCAGCCTATTAGCAACAATTTGTTCAATAAGCCAATCCAATTACATATAGTTAGTAAATCAGTTTTAATTGTATTTTGTTTGAACTTTTCAAAAAAAGCAAACAACAAAAAAAAAACAGAAAGCAATAAATCCGTCGCCCGGAGGTAGGCAATAATTTGCGACGCAAAAAAAGAGAACCAACAAGGACCCGGCGAAGCGGAATGAATCCAAAAGGATAATGGACCGATAACGATAACAAAAAGCAAGCCAGCCAGCGGTAAAGGACAAACATTCAGCCATTAATGTCCGCGTATTGAGAGCCATCTAATTGCATTGCTCAAGGATACTCGTAGAGCGTGTGTGTGTGGACAGCAACAATGGCGGAATGCGTGCGTGTGTGTGCGGGGCGAACAATGGCGAAATGTCAAGTTTAATTGTTTGTCTGTCATTAGAGCCAGCGATGCATGGGATTCTTTCTGTGTATTTTTTTTTTTTGTGAGCTTTTTCCCCCGCTAATTTCATACAATTAAATTTTTGCTTCATGGACGAAACAAAGGAATCAAATGCTGTGTTACAATAACTTGCGCCGAGGCTGCCGGGCTGCGTCGCGCGTATTTGCGGCAAACTCTCTCAAGCGAGCCACTTAAACAGCCTCACGCTCGGTTGAATATGTTTTGATTAAGCCAAGTATAACGAACACATTTCAGGCAGCTAGGCAGCAGGCAGCAGGCTCTCGGCCAGCCTGGGCATATGCTGGGCCTGGGCCGGGTGAGTCTCACTTTCCGAGTGCCAAGTGGAAAGTGGCAAGTGGCAAGTGGCGAGTGGCGAGGTTCGAGGAACAAAGTACGAGCTACGAGGGATGTGTGTATCCCCCGAAGCCGGGGGCACGTTTATATACTCCAACGGATCGACCGACCGACCGAGCGACCGCTCTGGTCAGGCACTGGGCCGTGTGAATGACATGACGTCGTACTCGGAGCCCAATCCCCTCCAGAGAGCCAGAGTTTCGTTATTTTTAAAGCCAGCTTGTGGGCGGCAAGGGCCTGTATGTGTGTGCTGTTTGTGCTGTTATCCTGCGGAGGTGCCAGGGCCGTGTGCGGTTTATTTCAAGTCGCTGGCACGCACGCAAGTCCCCCCGAAAAAACAAAAAAAAACATAACCCGGGGGCCACAGTGGATCAACCGGGGGCCAAAAGGTGCTATTTGGGTGACTTTTAAGGTTGGTCCCTGTGTCTGGTAAAGATTTAAGTTCATTTCGAGTAATAATAACAAAGTCTATTGATTTAAGTTGAAAAATATATGAACTTTCTACTCCCAAGGCATCCTTAATTATTTTCCAGCCACATTTCAGTGAGGACTTAAGTAAGGATTTTGTACTGTCCGTAGGAGTCGCTCGTCCTACGTGCTATTATGGGCTTATACTCCCACAGCATATGGAATGACCACACACAGGACACACAGGGACAGGGATGCTGAGTCCGGGAATAGGACGGAGTAGGCGGCATCCTTTGGGGTTTCGGTTTTCAGTTTGACTTGACATGCATCAGCATCATTATTTTGTGCTTTTAATGTTTTATTTAGCCTGGTTTGCCGACAGCAATACGCAAAGGGGTGGTGGGCCCTGTCTGACCGACCGCCTACGTGCCTACGGTTTTGCGCTCATTTTCTTCGCAGAGCCACAGCCAGAGCCAGAGCCTCCTCCTCCATCTCCTTTTCAACCAATGTGGGTGTATATGTGTGCGACGAGAGTGTTCGCCATTTGCAACGAAGCACTCAAACAACATTTAAAAAGGCCTCATTTTCATGAGCCGTTGTGTGTGCCAGGATGGCGATGGCGAGGATTCCAGTTGGTAGGAAAGAGGAGGCAGAAGAGGAGGAGGAGACGGAGGCCCCCGGAGGAGTGTGTGTGCCACTCGGCACATAATTGTTTGAAACAAATGTAGTGCACACACACACTCTCTACTCAGCAGAGGAGGAGGAGGAGTGCGCCCAGTGGCACACACAGACATGCGGGATATTTTATTAGGCCATTCAGTTAGTCAGTCATTTAGTCAGTCAATCAAACCGGGCAGGCAATTAAAGTTTCACTGCCCATCAAGAGCAGCAGCAACGAGGACAGCAACAGGAACAACAGGGAACAATGCGGAGCAACGAGAGCGACTGGCAAAAAGAGGCAAATAAACACATCAAATGGCCTGGCAAACAAGCCGGGTTGCGTTTCCAAAGGGTACTAGAGGTATTGAGGATATAGAGGGTATAGAGAGTATAGAGGCTATAGTGAATCCTTTCAGATAAATGAAATTTCCCCAATGAGAGAGAGAGCTTGATTAATAATAAATTGAACGGCACAAAACGGGAATTTAAAAGCGCTTTTAGGTAATATAAATATATGGAGAAAGAGTTATATAGAAAGGGTAAAGGGTTAAGCATGGTTTCTAGTTTCAGTGGTTAACTTAATGAATATTTAAACTGGTGCCCTTGTTCAGGAAATTGCTTAAAATATAATTAAATAAATTAATTAGCTTAGAAAGCTGTGTGGGAAAAGGTACTTCCGACAGGGAGAGTAAGTTTTGCCCAAAGAATATACATGGTTAAATATTTTTCCTGCTTTGAAAAATTTCTTAATAAATATTGTACAATTTCCGAATCTCTATAATGTTCCCTCTATTTTTTTTCAGGCCTATCCCAACCGAGACATTACCAATATTGTGGAATCATCGCACTACCAGAAGATTGGCGGCTGGTGTCGTCAGGGCGCCTTGAATGCGGCAAAGTGCAAGGGCTCCCATCGCTGGATCAAGCCTTTCCGCTGTCTGGGTGAGTACTTGCCCATATTGCCAACCACATTCGACTAATCACTGATCCGTACTATCTCTCTATATATCTATCTATATACCATTCCTCCCTGACGTTTGGCTTCAGAAGGACCATTCCAATCGGACGCCCTGCTGGTGCCCGAGGGCTGCCTCTTCGATCACATCCACAATGCCTCCCGTTGTTGGCCATTCGTGAGGTGGAACCAGACCGGAGCAGCCGCCTGCCAGGAGCGGGGCATGCAGATGCGCAGCTTCGCCATGCTCCTGCCCTGCGGCATCTCCGTCTTCTCCGGCGTGGAGTTCGTCTGCTGTCCCAAGCACTTTAAGAGTGAGTAATCCTTGCCTGAAATTACTTTATTTCAACCATAAAACCCTAGTAATTCCATAGGTATTTAATTTAATGTGTAAATGTAAATGACAGAAATATTTGCAGTACAAGCCATATTTTTGCCATCAACTTGATGTCACACAAAGCCCTGGTGTTGAGTGGGGAAAAACAATAGTTTTTGTGCCACAAATATCTATGTTATTGGGCAAATCAAAAAAAAAAAAGGAAAACATATTTAGCAGTTTGCTGACGTTTACATTTTCCTTTTACCCTGAATTGGCATACAATTTTCCTGGCATGTACACATTTTTTTCCCCATTTTCCCAGGGAGAGGAGGAGGCGGTAGCCATTAGTTGCTTTAGCGTTCAATCTGTGGTCATAGAATTAATTATTAAAACCGAAAATCGAATGCACAGAGCCAACAAATGTGCCATTACCCACCCTGTTCCTGTTCCCGATTATCATTGTGCATTATTGAATCGGTTTGAGATTTATTTATGCAAGAACTTAACAATTGAGAGAGCTTTAAGTTGCAGTAGCAAAGGATGATAGGGAATCAGTTCTTCTTAAGACTAAATTTAAATAAATAACTAATATAAACCCCCCTTAACAGCCGATGAAATCCACGTGAAAAAGACCGACTTACCCGTTATGCCCCCGGCTCAGATTACCAGTGCCAACGAGGAACTGGTGGCCAATGATGAGGACGACAGCAACGACTCCAACTACTCGAAGGATGCCAATGACGATGAGCTGGACGACGAGGATGATCTGATGGGCGATGACGAGGAGGACGAGATGGTGGCCGACGAGGCGGCTGCGGCTGGCGGTAGTCCCAGTGCCGGATCCGGATCCTCGGGCGATGCCAACAGTGGCTCCTTGGACGACATTAATACGGAGTACGACAGCGGCGAGGAGGGCGATAACTACGAGGAGGATGGTGCCGGTTCCGAGGCCGAAACCGAGGGTGATTCATGGGATCAGAGTGGCTCGAAGCCTTTGAAGGCTGCCTCCGCCTCCTCCGCCGCCGCTGCCGCCGCTGCCTCCGTATCCTCATCCTCATCCCCAGCTTCGGTGTCTGATAAGACGCCCCCAGTGAAGTCCGATGTGGTGACCAGCACACCGCAGCTCTCGGTGGCCGCTGCTGCAGCTGCCAATGCCGGATCGGGATCGGGATCGGGACAGGGAGCACCGCCGTCGACGGCACAGCCCACATCGGACCCGTACTTCACCCACTTTGATCCGCACTACGAGCACCAGAGCTACAAAGTAAGTCAGAAAGTAAGTGTTTACGTTGAGGGCGCAGGTTTATTTATCGATGCAACACAAAACGTATTCTAAACAAAGGAAGCCCAACAGCGCCTTGAGGAATCGCACCGCGAGAAGGTCACGCGCGTGATGAAGGACTGGTCGGATCTGGAGGAGAAGTACCAGGACATGCGGCTGGCCGATCCCAAGGCGGCCCAATCCTTCAAGCAGCGGATGACGGCTCGCTTCCAGGTCAGTCATCCAACCATCCATCCATCCATCCATCCGTGTGTGACGCACTCATCCCCCTTACCATCACTGTCACTGTCTCTGTCTCTACTTGTACCTACCTCTACTACCTCTACTCTCTCTCTCTCTCTCTCATCACATATCTCTGTCTCTTACTCGCACTGAACCCCCTTCGACTGCCTGAACCCCAACCCCAACCCCTTCCACCTGTATCCACCTGTGTATCTACCTGTATCTATCAGCTCTATGACTATGTAACCGCTATGTCTCTGCATCTGAATGTGTGTGTATGTCTGCGTCTGTATTGGGGGGCCTCACCTGGCAAAGGGGATTGATTAAAAATTAATTAATATTAATATTATTAATTTATAAACACAACTTTTAAAAGTAATTATTAACAAAAGAGAGGTTTCAGTTCAAATACTAATACTAATACTATCCTAAACTCTTAAAGCCCACCCGCGGGCACCAAGAATTTTTCAAATTAAATCTCTCAGGAAGACTAATAATCACAAAATATATTAATATAAATAGAGTATGACCTATTAAATTTGTAAACCTTAAAAAATAAAATCACAAAGATCGATCTAAACTTTTTAACAATTAAAATTGTCATCTAAAAATTTTTAAATTGCATTCTTAACATGAATGAATAAGTACCAGTTTTAAAATTAATTTTTAAACAATAATTTTTAAAATTAATTATGTAAGAAAAGCCAAAAATCACAAAATACTGATTATAAAACCTCTATTAATAGAAAATTCTCAATTCTATCTTAAATCATCTCAATTTAAGACCACAAATACTAGATCTCTTTGCCAAATGAAGCCTCTCTTGTTATGGGCCCCATAACTAGTATTCAATACAACCTGTAGTCTATATATAATACATATCATAATCGTTTATCATTTACCTCAGTTTATATTTTTTGTTACCATCTTAATACCATTATCATGCACCCCAGTATCGTAATCGTAACCGCAATCGCAATCGCAATCGTAGTCGTAACCGTAATCGTTATCGTAATCGTAATCGTATCCGTTTCCTACTCTAACCGTAAGCGTAGCTCATTGAGTCGTCTTTTTTCCGTCCTTAAGTTGTGCTCATTGTATCGCCTGCTTTTCGTTTGCTGCCCCACGAAGTCCAGAGAGAGTACCGACTCCTGGGCAACGCTGGGCTGTGTACTTTTTATTTATTTTTGTGTATCCATATGTATGGCAAATGGGAGCGAAAGAGGCATCAGATTGTAATCATAACAGCAATAACAGTAACAATAACAATAACAATAACAATACCAGTTACAGTAAAGAGTAACGAGAGCTAACGAAGCAAGAACAGCATACAAAACAATAGATCAAGTCTACTATCCATATTACTACTAACTAACATCCAAAGTGCTTTGTAGTTGAACTGATTGGCATATAAACTAACTATAATCAATACCTATATACCTTAACCTGTACCCTCTCCCCCTAGTTATGACCTATTTTCATTTCGATACCAAAACCTATACCTCCACCGACCCTGACGGATATATCCCAGCCCCCAGCCCCCCGACTTCGATGTGTGTTGCTCGCATTAAAGTCCTGTAAATGCTGCTTTCGTGTAACCGCTGCGCTTTTGCAAGCCTCGCTGCTACTAAGTCGGGAATGAGTCCATGCATCCATGTATATATCCCATACATAGCCCCATTCAGATTCAGAATCAGATTCAGATCGGAACCCCAAAATCCCCAAGGCCCGAGGATCATTTCAAATCCAACAACTCTATTGCACCGCATCAGTGGCTCGCACACTCTCTCTCTCTCTCTGTTCGATCTAGCTCATGGTAGCACCATCTCTGTAGCGGCACCAATCCCAGTCCATTACGAAGATCCCAGCGAGAAACCACCTTTACCCGTCTCCCAACCGCCCAACTCTCCCCAAACATTTCAACCACAAACATTTCACGAGATACGTACGAATCAAATAGAATTTTTCGAAAAAAAATGTAACCGAACAACCAACAAAAAAAATACCGATAGACCACCGATCGACAGTTGCATATTGTTATCGATCGACGCAAATTCCCCATGCTGATAATCTTTCTCTCTTGGTGTGCAATACGTCTTTATATGGGAATGTAATTTTAGACTTCTGTTCAGGCACTCGAGGAAGAAGGCAACGCCGAGAAGCACCAGCTGGCCGCCATGCACCAGCAGCGCGTCCTGGCCCACATCAACCAGCGGAAGCGGGAGGCCATGACCTGCTACACCCAGGCCCTCACCGAGCAGCCACCGAACGTGAGTAGAGTCCCCCCCAGTCGGAGCTATCGAGAAAGAAGGAAAGAGCCTAACCTGTATCCAAAGCAAGATTTCGATCAATGGTCTTTAAGCCCACCCGCGGGCGCCATGAAAATTTAAATTTAAATATTATTTTTAAATTTTTGAAAGCACATTTAAAATGATTAAAATATTAGTTTGAGTTTTGTATTTCTTTATTTACCATTTAATCCTTATAATTTCCAGCATCTTATTTTTGCTATTTTATTTTTCAGTAAGCTATTTTTCAGTAAGAGTTTAGACCTTCCCAATTTATCCATACATTAACCACCTGTAATTCCCGATACAGGCCCACCACGTGGAGAAGTGCTTGCAGAAGCTGCTCCGTGCTTTGCACAAGGATCGTGCTCATGCCCTGGCCCATTATCGCCACCTGTTGAACTCCGGCGGACCCGGTGGCCTGGAGGCAGCTGCCTCGGAACGACCACGCACCCTGGAGCGTCTGATTGACATCGATCGTGCGGTTAACCAGTCGATGACCATGCTGAAGCGCTACCCGGAGCTGTCGGCCAAGATTGCCCAGCTGATGAACGATTATATTCTGGCGCTGCGCAGCAAGGACGACATTCCCGGATCGTCGCTGGGCATGAGCGAGGAGGCGGAGGCCGGCATTCTGGACAAGTATCGCATCGAGATCGAACGCAAGGTGGCCGAGAAGGAGCGCCTCCGTCTCGCCGAGAAGCAGCGCAAGGAACAGCGGGCAGCCGAGCGGGAGAAGTTGCGCGAGGAGAAGCTGCGCCTGGAGGCCAAGAAGGTGGACGACATGCTCAAGTCGCAGGCGGCCGAGCAGCAATCCCAGTCCCAATCGCAGTCGCAGTCTCAGCCCTCGTCCACTCAGTCGCAGGCGCAGCAGCAGCAGCAGGAGAAGAGCCTGAGCAGCAAGGAGCTGGGCCTGGGCTCCGACGGTGGCCTGGTGACCGCGGCCAATCTCAATTTGGACACCACCAAGAGCGAGAAGGAGCTCTCGGACACTGAGTACGCCGAGGCCACAGTGAGGTGGGTATAAGGATACCCCTACAAGAAACTCATCTAACTAATCCTTGTTTTTCCTATGTCCTGCAGCAGCACCAAGGTCCAGACCGTGCTGCCCACGGTCGACGATGATGCAGTGCAGCGGGCGGTAGAGGACGTGGCCGCCGCCGTCGCCCACCAGGAGGCCGAGCCGCAGGTGCAGCACTTCATGACACACGACCTGGGCCACCGCGAATCGGTATTTGAGCTTTGCAATATTCTTTATTTTTGAGGGAATTTCCCTAATTTTTCATCACTTTTTCAGAGCTTTTCGCTGCGCCGCGAATTCGCGCAGCACGCGCACGCGGCCAAGGAGGGCCGCAACGTCTACTTCACGCTCTCCTTCGCCGGCATCGCCCTCATGGCGGCCGTCTTCGTGGGCGTGGCCGTGGCCAAGTGGCGGACATCGCGCTCGCCGCACGCCCAGGGCTTCATTGAGGTCGATCAGGTGAGGATGGGGGATCTTAGGATCACTTTAAAGTAGAAAGAGACCCAAGAACCGTTGATTTTGTGGCTTCATGGTTAAAATTCCCAACTGATTCTGGCCTCTAAAGTGTGATAACCACCTAATATGCTAAAAAATGTGGGCAATCGATGCGAATTCTAAATTTGAACTGATTTTTAGCCTAGTTATACCCTTTTGATGCTAGTTTCAAGGGTTTTTCCAGTGATTTTACGCTTTCTGGTTAAGATTCCCAACTGATTCTGGCCTCTAAAGTGTGATAACCACCTTATACGCTGAAAAAAGTAGGCAATGAAAGCTATCTACAATTTTTATGCTAGTTTCAAGGGTTTTTCCAGTGATGTATGCTTTTTGGCTAACATTCCCAACTGATTCTGGCCTCTAAAGTGTGACCTTATACGCTGAGGAAAGTCTGCAATTGATTTTTAACCTAGTCAGACCATTTTGAAGCTAGTTTCATGGGTTTTTCCAGTGATCTATCCTTAATATATCCATCTCTTTCCTCCTTTCGATATTTGATACTAATTTCCATATCTTATTCATCCAGAACGTGACCACACACCATCCCATCGTGCAGGAGGAGAAGATCGTGCCTAATATGCAGATCAATGGGTACGAGAATCCGACCTACAAATATTTCGAGGTGAAAGAGTAAGCGGGATGGCAGCAATGGCGCGGCTGTGCAAGCGAGAGGCACACATCAGAAGCAGGATGCAGCGGCGCAAAAGCGAAATAAAAACCAACAACAATTTCAAAATGGAATCTTAAGCATAATATTAAAAAAAACACACAGCCGAAAGCCGAGGCAGAAGAGAAATGATTTTTTTTTTTCGTCAGTAAAACAAACAAAAGGAGCGCAGTTCCAATAAGAGAATAAAGCGGAAGAGGAAGCCAGTGTGCAGAACGAAGAATGGAGAATCCGAGGGGTAGAAGAAGGCATATAAATTCAATGAATGGTAATATATCTATATATTAAATTAAAGCAAGCAAGCAGAAAGGCAAGAATATAAAGCAAGCAATTAAATTTAAGTATTTGAATGTTTAACAAAAATGCAGTAAAAAAACATCCTTTCTAGCTCTCGCTCTCTCTCTCACTCTCCCTTACTCTCACTCCCACTCTCTCGCTCTATCTCAGTCAACCATTCTGTCCCTTTCCCACACACAAACCAGCAAAAGAGGCAAGCGAAGACACACAGACGCACACACTCACGCGAAAAAGAAAGTAGCAGCAAAAGGAGGAGGTGGAGGAGGAGAAGAAGGAGGAGGTGGAGGTGGAGAATGAGAAGAAGGGAGCAGAAGCAGAAGCAAAACGCAAAACAAAAGATATTCCTAGTAAATAAATTTGTCAACACACAACACATATACATGCATTACTCATGACTCACTCATGACTCACACATGACTCACAAATGACTCACTCATGACAAGACACAGCATGCAGCTTCGTAGCATACTTTTGAGCGTTGCTTGCAAGCCGATCGCAAATAAAATTAGAGCCGCGCTAAGAAAGCTGAAAGCAAGAAAAAGCACACAGACACACCGATACACCGACACACACTGAGACACGACGACACACACACACACACACACAAGTGAACCTAAGAGCTACCTACGCGTACTAATCTCTATATATGAACGTGCATATATGCATATATGTATATGTATAACTCTTTCTAAACATTACACACACCCCCCACACACCATACACCCATTAAAGCAAAAGCAAAAGCAAAAGCAAGAGCAAGAGCAAAAGCGAAACCAAAAACCCAACAAATTATATATACACAATATATATACATATATATATATACACAATATATATTTAAAGCAAAGCAAGAAGAAATGTCCATAAATGTATTTATGTATCTATACACGAGCAAACACAACCCGAAAGAAGAGGAAAACTCATTTCCGGCGGTCATTATAATGCAAAGAAAGAGAATTTCGGTAAGCGTAACGTAGCGTGATGTAACGTAAACGTAACGTAAGCGTAAGCGTAAGCGTAACGTAACGATGCTTGGCAGTCTATGAAATTAATAAATAAATCAGCTACGTAAACAGAAACAATGCAAAACGCTAAGCTAATTGCAGACAGAAACCAAAAACAAAACCAAAAACAAAAAAAAGAAAATGAATATGCAAACGAGACATGATGAACGAGAGAAGAACTTTTAGAACTTTTTCTGCATATTTTGTGTGTAAGTCGATGGCAAAAAGTGTTTATTCTCTTTTTTATGTTACATGTTTCACTCAAAGGCCAGCACAAAACACGACACCCACTGCAAACACACACACTACACCCACACGCACACCCACACAGAGGAGCCCTTGAGCAGTCGAAACGGAAAGAAAGCAAGAAAATGCAATTTTATTTTCACTCATTTCATATCAAAGGCTGCGCTGCAATCGAACTGTTTGCATAATTGCCTTAGGCGAAATCTGATAAGCAGGAAAGACGCAGGGACGGAGACCCAGCTGGAGAGACCAGGCACCACCTAGAGTGGCGGGCGAAGAGCCCCAAAGATAAACCCCATTTCGAAATGGCTAGTTTCATTTCTCAGCTCGATTGCTTGGCAAATATTTGGCCTGCTTTGTTCGAGCAGCGAGATACTGTTACTCAATCAAGCCAAATATAATCGAAATGCTTTCCCCCGTCAATCAGACGACGATCGGACGCCCTTTCCACTCGTTCAAGTTCGATTCAAATGGCATTCAACCAAAGAAAAAGTCCAGCAAAAAGTGTATAATTTAAATTATCAAGAAACTCCGAAGCAGAAACTGAAGAAGGTGTTCGGAAATATACATTTCAACTTCGATTCAACTTTGATTCCACTTTAAATTAAATTGAAACAGAATTTTAAAAAATATCTCTCGTTTCTGAGAAAGAAATGTATATTGAAAGTAAGATAAATAAATTCAAATTCGAATTGAAGAAACATTTACAATTTAAGTGAAATTGATTCTAAAATTGAAACTAAAACTGAAACTGAAATAATATCAGAAGCTGAAATGAAAGTTAAGATTGAAACTATATCAATAGCTGAATATTTGAATTCGAATTGAAGCAAATATTGAACGGAAATTGAAACGGGAGCTACAACTTGTTAATGGAGATTGAAAATGAGGAGTTGCCTTGTGTGATTCGAATGTTAAATCGGAAATTGAGATTCTGAATGAGATTTAAGATGCGAATTTAGCAATAAATTAAACTGCAGTTAAAGCGTAGCAACTAAGGTTCTAATTGAAACTGATATTGAAGCTGCAATTGAAGCTGAAGCTTGAAGCCACTGCGATTGAAAGCACTAAGTCCTATCGACAAAACCGAGTTAGAAACTGAGATTGAAACATATTCATAAATTAAACTCAAAATAAAGACTTTATATTGGAACAGAAATTCTAATTCATATTCAAAAGTCACTTGAAATCGATACTAAAACTGAAACTGAATGGAACCGAAAATGTGACTGAAATCCTAGTTGAAACTGTCATTGCAATTGAAGCTGAAGAGATGAATGGAAAGGACCCTTTTCAATTAGGACTTTCGCTTCAATTGCAAAAACCAGTATCAATCACGATCATAGTCTAAAATTTAGTTTCTGAGCATCTGGATTAGTGACGATATCAATTTTGAATTCAGTTTCAATTTCTGTTAGAATTGAAACCTTTATTTTGATTTCAATTTCTAGCAGTGCTTTAATCTCACTTTCTATACCAGTTTGTGTTTCAATCTTTACTTTCAATTCTCGATTTTATGCCAGTTTCAATTTAAATTTTACCATCTCAAGCTCGACTTCAAGTTTAGCTCCAGCTTCAACGACCGATCCGTATTCAGTTGATCAGAACTCAAAGGATATCAAAATAATTTCTGATCTGTGCTTTTTGGAATCCAAGAATTCGTTCTTCGAGGCAAACTCACGGCGCTCCCGCACACAGACACTAACAGACACATTATATAATGCTAAATGTATTACGACAACAATATATATACATCTCTATATATATACATACATATATATATACAAACACATATATATTTCAACAGAACAACAAACAAAACAAACAAAAAGGCGAATCAACTACACAACAAGTAAATAAGAAGAAATCTAACTAGTCAAAGCTTGAATATTTTTTAATTTATTCATTAATACAACAAGAACAACAACAAGAAAAAAACCAAAATGAAAAAGTATACATATATATATAAAAAACAAAACAAGAAAAAAACAATTGATATTTACACTTAGTGAAGCGAAAAACAAAACCAAAAAACAAAAAAAGCGAAGAAAAAAACAAAAAACGAAAACAAAAAAAGATGCAAATGTGTAAGAAATAAACCCCGTCCTGCATAAATAAAATTAAATAAATAATAAAATAAATGAAAACACAAAGAATATCATAAAACAAAAAAGATTTACACAAAGATTAAATGCAAAAAGAAGGAAGAAAGAGCGAAACGAGGCAGCAGCCACAGGAAAATTATAATGAAATCGCATGTGTTTTTGTCGTAGTCTCATCATTGAAAAGAAAGCAAAACAAGCAAAGAAACAAACACAACAAAAAAACAACAAACAAACAAAGAAAAAGCAACAAAAAAAAAAGAAACGTAAGTAATTCGTAACGAGAGAAAAGCAGCAGCAAATAAGAGCAACAATTTGTGTAATTCTTTTTGTCGAACTATGATTTTTGCATAAACGAGAGGTGACGAGATGACGAGGCCGAGGCGCGAGAGGAGAACTCTCTCTCTCGGTTTGGCGGAGAAACGTATAAGAAAATTTAAATATTAAATGTACTCAAAGACAATTGTAATTGCAACAATAATTGTACGCTATATATACTATTATTAATGTGGAAAAGATTTCAGCAGAGCATTCGGCACTGGCCCCGCCAAAGGACACTTCGGGCCATGATCCTTGATCCCCGATTATCTTGGGATCGATGGGTGATCGATGGGAGGAAGTCGGGCAGTTTGGGCATATATAACCCCATGGAAACCCCCCATGGCAGCCAGGAAAATTGTATAATGTTTCACAAAAAAAAAACACAACCAAAAAAAAACCCCAAACATAAAACATAAGAATGCAAAAGGAAACAAACAACAAACAAAGAAAACAAGAGGAAAAAAACAAAAAAAAAACAATTTTCAATGTATAATCATATAATTTGATTTTGAATTTTTGTGTTCTTTTTCGAAATATTTTGCATAAATAAAATAAAATAACAGAAAAACAAAAAAACAAAGAAGAATGCGTGAGAGTTTAAAAATAAATTAATCACCGGCGGCACGTGGAGGTAGGGCAGGTGGGGCAGGTCCAGATAACCTCAAGATTACTATGATTTATTTCGACCGGCTACCGGCCACCCGATCGGTCATATTTCACTCCATCGATAACCCAACCCCGCAACCTAATCAATTTCCCCGGCTTTTGCTTTTTTGGATTAGCATCGATAATAAGGCCTGGGGTCAGTTTATAAACTTAGCAAAGAGGGAACGGATTTTGATGGGCTCCCCTCGAGCTTCAGGTGAGTGAAAAGTGTTTGTAATATCTTAGGAATTAACATTACTGTGCAGATCATTACATTTTACAAGATAACAACCCCCCAAACTTATATTAAACCTAGGCAGTCTAGTTCTTTTTCTATCCAGCTCATTCTTAACTCAGTATTGATACATAAAATATAAACTATCATCCAAAACAGAGCCCATTTAAATATACATGAGCTAATTAAAGTTACAGCCCTCGTTTAACCACTCAAAGATAGCCAAAGCCTCAGCTGGCCTCCATTACCGACTGAATGCCACAGAGTCTGACTCGCATGGCCCTACATGGACTAAAGACCCCTTCGGAGGCCCCCATCGAGGGACATCCACTTAATGGGCTCGACTTCTAAGCCGCAGATACGGACATACATGTGTGCGCGCTCATTATGAGTTTCAACTTCGAGTGCGCCAACAAGCCTTTACAATAAATCACTTGAAAAGGTATATGTGAAATCAATGTAAGGCACTTCAGTCTATCAAGTGTCCGAAGCATGAAAATTGACGTACATTTTGATATATGGGCGACCCACAGAGAGCGAGAGCTTCTGGCTTCGGTTTTGGTTTTAGTTTTGTTTTGGGTTTTGGTTTTGGCTTGGTCAACGCTTCTAGAACCATTTTGATTGATGTGGAACTCCGTGGTAATGTGGAGCACGGACTAACTAGCCGGACAGATAGTGATCTGTCGAGTGGCAGGGCTTTGTTGTCGCCTTGCCTTGCGCTGCCTTCATTGTGAAACTTTCCAAAGTGCATTCTGCATTTCTGAAGAGTGCTCGCTGGCCACAAGTGGCAGCCGCGACATGACAAATGACAAACAACACACTTGCCCCTATCGACAAAACAGTGTTACACGCTCTACAGATACACAGATACACCGCCGTGTTCAGAGATAGAGATATAAGCAGACAACTTTGAAATGCACTTGAGCGTATTGGCGCGACTCGACAACATGGCTAATTTCCCTGTTGTGCACTTAGCAATCCGTGTTGATCACGGCCTTGGTAATTCCATATTTATTATATTCCATACTTGAGACTTTAAGTTGCATAAAGCCATGTAAGGCCATGGTGACTTATTGGAGGTAAGTTAAATAATTGGTAATAGACCCTAGAAAAGACATTAATAGAACTTAGGGAAGTTTCCCATTAACTTATAAGAACTTAAACGGTTTTTTTTTATCAAAAAGATTCTCGCTTCTCGATTCTCTAAATTAAGAGCTGCCATTAAGTTGAGATCACTCGAGGGAACATCGCCTCTGAACGAGCAGCTCTCAAGGAGTAATCTTCGAATGTTCAATGATATCGCCCCCAAGAGATCTCTCCAGTGCCAGGCACTCCCATTACGGTTGTCACTCGTGTCCCGAGGAGGAGTGACAAGATGTCAGCACTCGGAAACCGATGAGATCGCGCTCCGGACTCCGCCGAGAGAGAGAGAGAGGCGGGCCAAGCTCCTGAAATATAGAGCAAATGGGGCGGTCGATGTTTCCCCCCAGCTGGCGATAAGGTAAGTGGGAATGGGACAAATAGTCAAGCGAAGCCCGTAGGCCGTCTCACCTGGCCAGAGGTGCTAATGGAGCTAATGGTGGTAATGGTGCTGGCCCGATAAGGCGAACGGTAGCCCGCTCTTGCATCTGATAAGAGTGGCTCGGATGTGGGTCCGAATGGAAGCCAAACATGTTGCTACAACATTAAAGTCACATTCAAATCGGGCTGATTAGCAACGCATATAGCTTATAGCAAGATATCGGGGGGCCTGTAATATCGGGGAAGGTATGCTGAGGTAAGGTAAGGTAGCAAGGTAACCCCGTTTGTAGGTTGTGTGTTCCTACTATCACGGCGACCATATCGCCACTGATATCGCCTCGACCCATGTGCAAACAAAAACAAAGGGAAAATAACACACCGAACACCAAACACCGAACAGTGACGAACGGAGTCCGCACGGGAGTTTTATGGGTCCAACTCCCGATCGAGCTGCGATATTGTTTGTCAATAAACATACGCGCCACATAATCACCCGTAATAATAATATCGTTGGCGACTTATTATTATTATTATTTTACGATTCAGCCAGGCAGCCAGCCAGCCAGCCAGCCCCTCCACCTTGGTCCGGGAGCTACCGAAACATCAAGTATCAAGTGGCAGTCGTACGAGCGCCCATTAAGATATTTATCGGCCGGCACTCGACAAATTTATTCACCCGGCATTCGCCGAGCTGATGGATTGGTTTGAATGGAATGGCATGGCACCGGTTCCGCGGTGTCTTCTGCGGAAAGTGGTCGATCAAGTGCTGGAAATAGCGATCCAATGGAGTCTAACATTGCAGATTTAACAGAAAAGCGGACAGGCTAGGGTTAGTTAACAGGAAGATTATTTATTAATTCATTTGAAGGACTATAATAAGACTTAGATTATTCCGCAGTGTCTTCTGGTGCATTAAGTGGCGTATATTTTGATCCAAATAGGATTGACTCTAACGGACAGTATTGACGGACAAGCTGCGGTTAGCTAACCCGAGGATTTCTTTATAAATTATTCGGTTGTGTATTGTGGGGAATGTGGAATAAAAACTAATACTAGGGGCTTCGTATGGTTGGGAATTCTAGTGGCGGATATTTTAATCCAAATAGGATTAACTCTAACTGCCAGTATTGCGGTTAGCTAACCCGAGGATTTTTTATAAATTATTATTTTATAAATTCGGTTGTGTATGTTAATGTGGGGAATTTGGAATAAAGACTACAACTGGGGTCTTCGTAAGGTTGGGACCTTTAAAACAGTTATGGCGAACTAGCTGCGGTTAGCTAACCGGGGGATAAATTATAAATTAATTTAAAATCTATGCTGTAAGTAAGTTTTAAGAATTATCTGAATATATAACCTAGCTTAGTGACAATCTATAACTTGTAGTTAACTTTCTATTGATATTGGCAGTGGGGGTTACGTTCCAATTAAGTTTTGGTGATTTTACAAGGCTGGATCCCCTGAAGAATCTCATTCTGATCGCCTTGCACCACTGTGCAGTGTGCAGCGGAGGCAACAAATCGGTTCAAAGCCAGAACAAAAAAAGAAGGTGTACACCGAACAAATATAAGCGAAAAGCCCGATTTGGGGCGTTGCGAGTATCTGTATCTGTATCTCCCCGATGGAATATCTCTCTCCTGTGGTGTGTGGTGTGTGTGTCTGCGATAACTGGACGCGGACAGCTTTATCGATATATATATACGAGTATATTCTTGTGTACACTTATTGATATTTGCTTAGCTCGGGCCTTCGCTCCGTCACTCTCCTGCCTGTCGTCCGTCCGTGGGTTTTGTTTAATACCTATTTGACTTTAATAAGTGATTGTTGTAGCGCTTAAAGTGTCCCCCGTTGCGCCACACTCCTGCCAGTTGGTAGTGGTACTCCTGGCACTCGGATCTCGCTGCTCGACTCTCCGTTCTCGTTTCCCGATCCAGTGTTCCATTGGCAGTACGCCTCTCGACGTGGAGTCGCTGAAAAGCTGAGAACTTCCGCGGCGATCGCGCTAAAACGAGAAGGCCTGATTAGCCGAGCGAGATAGGGAGCTTTCGGCGGACGTTCTCTCTTTCGGCGGACAGATTGTTTTTTTTTATTATTTAGCCGTCGACGCTTTTATGGCTTATTGAAATCGACGGAAGGCGGCAGTCAAAAAGCGCGCGCTACGCCTGCCACAACTCCCGAGATCCCGATATACCGACTCCGATCGCCACTAGTATATATCCCCGTTCGGCCCGTTCGATATATAATCGGAAAATGTGACTAATAATCGCCATAAATCACATGTACAGCGTGTACACACCAATTAAAAAGTGATCGAGCATTAAAAACCAATTCCGAGTGCAAATAATTCCTCCGTCGCGAGCTCAACTCAAATACAATAATAATTCATTAAATGTGAACCACACAATCCCACATATAAATATATTCGATATATATATATATTATTTTTTTGCTGTTCAGAGTTCTCCTGTTTCGCGATTTCCCAATTTCCCAATTTCCCCGACTTTTCCGCACGCGAGAGCCTTAATTATGAGCAATTATAATCCGAATTGCGGTTACTTCGAGGATTGCAGCTACTACACGAACAACGTGTACCAACAGGATTATTGCATGCAGCCGGATTACGAGTACAACAAGCATGTCTACGAGTAAGTACACAGCCCCGAGTCACGGCCCCTGATTCCGCCCGAAATCGGAGGAATCCGAGCACTGAAAATCACAGAAAATCACAAGCTGCCAGTGGGCCGTCGGCAAATGAGCCAAGTCACTCAGCTGTCAGCGGAATATAATTATGAAATGGGGTAGGGAAAACTATAATTTGGCGATTTAAATGGTTGATTTAATTGGTGCATAAAATATGGTTAAAAAACACCACAAGGATTCGTTATAAAAAATAATTTAAGTACCTAAGATTCCACAAGAAATAAAAGCGATTAAAATATACAGAAAAAGGGTTTCTGAAATAATGGTATTTTATTTATTTATTTATATATATTTAAAAGACCTCTTAGAAGCGGTAGTCAGGTAGTTCGAGTTTTCACTTAGATTAAAGAGTTCTTGATCTCTCATTAAAACCTCATAAAAACACACATAAATAATACTATATATGTGTCTTAATTTAAGACCAACTTTTTACAGAAATTATATTCATATGAAGTGAGAAAATCACCTAGGATTAAATTCCCTACAAAAGGGAGTAACATAACTCTTCGAAGTTTTACTTAATTTCCTCTTTGATCACTCCCTAAATTCTCATGCAAACATATAAAAAGAATTTCCCACAAACTCCCGAAAATGATCCCAATATTAAATCCTTTGAGTTAGAGAAAAATAACCTCTACTTCCGTACACTTTTCTCAAGATCACTTCAAGCCAAGAGTTTCCAAATTTGACATCCATTTGGAGATAACGCTCTTACCCCCAAAAAAAACGTTGGGTAATCTTTGATTTATGAGGAAACACACAAGTCCATTGTATTGATTTAATGACGTAGGTAATGCCAACACTTTGACGTTGCCCAACTATTGGTGGAATCTTATTAGAAGTGGCTTTTCGAAGCAGAGATTTAACAGCCATTAAATTTTCCACCCTTCGCCAAGATCACTCGAAGAACATTCATTCATTAGGCGCCGGTTATCAGTCAATGGATCACATAGCCATTTTTATTTTTTTATTTTTCGTTTTGTTTTTTGGGGGGCTTCAAGTACATGAATCTGTCCCGTCCGCCGTGTTCGCAATCTTTCATTCACAATCGTCCGACTTTTTTGGACTTGAATGGCAGCATGAGTGTGCAAATAAGGTTGACCATCGGGAAATGGGTTACATTTTGCGCAGAGATTTATGGGCCCAATAACTTTCAAGGGTTTTTTATCTTTAATGATGATGCATCGAAATAAGTTTTATAAAATGGCTTTCAAGTGTTTATTTGTTTGTGATTATATGTATGTTCTTTTTTTTTCGGATCTTAAAGGTTACTGGTTTTTAAGTGGATGGAACTTACTAATTCTCATTTAGTAAACATTTTTAAAAAACTTTTTCAACCGATCCATATAAAAATAAAATTGGTGCCTCCAAGGCATTGCCTTGCTTGCTTTAAAATGTTTTTTATTATTATTTTTAAATACAAACCACATTTTAAGAAGTTGTTTAATCCCTTTCAGACTTAATTATTTATATTTAATTTTTCTTAATTAATCATTTGTTGGGTATAAATAAAAACCTTGAAACACGGGTTTTATGGGAAAATAAACTTGAAATAAATAAGAACTTTTAAGCTATCTGTTTTCAAAGTTTTTCTTCTTAAAAAACAAAAGTTGTAATTGCTTTGTGGTAACTTAGTTAAAAGTGTTAGGAAATATACTTAAAATAAACAATTTAAATGTAAATTTCCTTAGGAAAATATAATATTTATGAACCAAAAAATCGGCATTTATTGTAAGGCTAATACCCTGGGCATTCATATCTAAAATTATTCCTGGCCTTTCTCCCATTGATGTCGTTGTGCTGAGCAGGTGAGCCTGTGATCGGTGCCGGTGTCCTGCACATACCTTCTTCCCACACACACACTTACACCTGCACGCCTTAGAAGAAGAAAAGTGTCACAATATTTCCTGGAAATCGATGAGGCAATTAAAAACAATTTGATTTAAAATCAGCTAAGAAAACACTGCAAGCCGAGGGCTAAGACGGCGAGGGAGGAGGAGGAGGATCAGGTCGGGCCCCGGACCTCGGGCGCATTAACATTTAATGGCATAACATAATGAAATTGTATTTTGGCTACCGAACCGGATCGAAACGAAACGCAGAGGGCTAAGCCCCTGATTTTCGCACACTCCTAAGCCAATGTTACGGCATTGTGAATGGGATCCGGAATGGATCCGAAGGAGGACTGACTGGTGACTGGTGGTAAGCCGAGGCAAAAAGGTGTACGAGAAATACACCAAAAACTCAGTACGAAGCAGGAGCAGGAGCAAAACCCAAGCCGAGAGCCGAGAGCCAACAATGCGCATTATTTCCACTTTGTCACCTTTTCCGTCGGCGGGGTTTTTGAAAAACCAAAACACATGTTTAGTGAAATCGCCTGGAAAATCACAAACAGAAAGGTAGAGTTTCCTTTCCCTCTCCCTCTCTGTCTCTCCGAGCGAACGCTGCGACAGGCAAAAATTGGGTTTAATTGGGTTTGCCCATAATCGTTGCATCGAACCCTCGGATAATCTGGGATAATGCTGTTTGCCAAATAAAACCAATTCCATTTATTTGCGCTTTATGTCATGTCCGCCCGAGCGGCCGCCGTTCATTGATGGATCTCTCTCTCTCATCTCAGCTTCTCATCTCTGCCAGCTCTTCTCGCCTCATCTTTGTCCCTATTCTCAATCTCGGAATTTCCCTTCCAGTTGTTGCTCCATATGGCAGGTTGGGTTTTCCTCCAGCTCTCGCAGGGACCGGGACCTGTGTGTATGCGATTTTTCCTCTTTTCGAGGTGGCAACTCCTCCCTAGTAGAAGCGGTGTTGCCAAAAAAAAATTATTTAAAAAATTAAGGATCAATTAACTTTAATGATGATGCATAGTATGTTGTACAAAAAATTCATTTTAGATTTTAACTAGCCAGTTACATTTTTAAAGAGAATGATTGGAATTTAAGGATTTATGATTTTTAGGGAAGTTTTTTAAAGGAAAAATGAATTTTTTAAGACCATTAGAAAGTTGATGATATTATTTTATTAAATTTAGAACTGACAATCGCTGTTTGTTAACTTTCATAATTGTAACAGTTTTTATGCAAACAATTTAGTAAAAAGTAAGATTCAAAATGATATACAGATGACTGTCCTATGTAATTAATAACCTTATTATATTTCAATGAAAGAAGTTAATAAATTAGTTCATAAAACAATAATAATAATTAATAATAATAATTATTAAAACAAATAAAACAAAAATGTTTGTAAATTATAAGGAAAAACTATTAACTAAAGCAACTATTAAAAAAAAAACTTGGCCAGCACTCCTGCAAATGAATAATAAAAATAAATAAAACAAAGCTGAAGGACAACGGAACGCGGACACGCTAGGCTACACTTGTCTACCAAGCGCGGAGAGCCCTGAAATATGAAGTTCGAAAAAATAATTTCATTTGAACGCAGTCCCCAAACGCAATCACTCAAGTTGAACGTACTCCAGAAGAGCCAGAAAAAAATGTATAAAAAAACATATAGTCTGGTAAAAAAATAACAAAAAAATACCGGGGGAGAAAAAAAGAGGCCATCAAAAAGTCGAAAGCTTCAAATGCCTGGGAATGTGTGCACATGTCCGCGACGACGGCGACGAGCGATGAGCCAGGAAGTAAACAAAGCCCGAGCCGCAGGAAAAAATTCCCAAAAAGTCGACCCTCAGCGGGATAAAGCCGAACTACCAATATCCGTACTCTAATATAAATGTAATTAAATTATACAAATAATGGCCAACTTAAAAAACTCATGAATTGTGTTTTAAGCGACCTAAAATAATGGGTGTTATTTGGACTATTTGTTATATTTTGGTGTAGGGCACTTGACTAGTCATCTATGCCCCAAGGGGATTCCTCCAAATGCGTTCAATTTGCGACCCTCACTTTGCGATAATTTGTGTTTATGTTTCTTTGGCATTCTTTTTTCGATTTGTATTCCTCAAATATTAATGTCAAGTCCTGGCTCAGTAGCAGGGTTGTCAGGTTGTTAATAAAATTAATTTATGTTATTAACCTAATAAATATTTAAAGCCTTTAAAATCGTTTAAATTAATTTGTTCCAAATGATTACCAATAAAATGGGTTCTTCTTTAAATCTTTTTTCAAGCTATGTTTATGGAAAAATGAAGGATATATATCTTTAGAGGAAACTATTTAATTTAAAGACAAAAATGATTGATATTCAAGTTTTAAATATATTTTCTAGGCTTATTAATTACTGATTTGCTTTCTTATTTATACCCACTAAAGTAATATTAAAAAACCCCTTAAACTTTATATATTTCCCAAATTTTTGATGCTTTAAATTAAGCAAAACTAAACTTAATAAACTCCAAATTACCCGGCAACTCTGGCTTCCCTGACTTCCATGTCTTCTCGCTCAGGAAACTGTCACCCGCCAAATAAAAGGAAAGTTTTTCACCTTTTTTTTCTTCGTTCGGATATCAGACTCGCTTAAACGGCGCTGTCAAAGCGACGGCCACTTGCCAGCTGAATCGGTGGGAGAATCTATATATATATGGGATATATATAGAGAGTAAGAGGAGGTCCCTGCATGTCAGCCCCATTGTCAGGAAAAATCTAAAGGAGGAAAAACAACGGCTAGAAATTGATACATTTCACAATTTTGTTGCCGTTGCAACTGCAACTTATAAGCTGAACGCGTGACTTTGTGACATTTAATGCCAGTTTGTCAGCCAGGTTTTTTGTCATCGCATGCATCCCATGGACTTTGAGTCCTTGCATGCAGCCCAGGGATCCGGCAGCGGAATCCTTGATACGCGGATGTGAATGCGAATGCGAAAATAACACAATGAAATTTGCATTGGCGACATTTGGGCTGGGGCTGGGGCACCCCCGTTTGATGGGCCTATAATGAAGCATGTGATTGCCTGAAGTGTCACACGGTTCTACGCGGCGGCGTCTCAAGTTGTTTTTTGGCACATTTCGAAGGCGACACGAGATCGGGGAATAGAAAGATACATGGAAATAGCAGGAGATACAGGAAAGTATTTTTATACGGAAGTAAATCGAATTTATACCCTGAGATATGATAGAGGTATATGCTTTATATAGAAATCAGTTCCAATTTTAAAATAAAACACTACAGAGTCTAAACGAACTCCTCCACATATCCCAGAGGGTCAGAACTAGGATCAAGCCACCACAATTGGGCAAGGTGATGTTCGAAAAAGACAAAAAAAAATGATATTAGGAGGCAAGACAATAGCTTCATTGAAATGGCCATTCCGCACGCTGGGCCATTCATGAAAATATGGCAATTGAGGCTGGAATTGCCTTGGCATTTGGAATAAATTGCGAATGTATCTCTCGACCGGCCCCCCGCCGCCGCAGCAGAAGGAAGTAGGAAGTATGCAGAGGAAGTTCAACAACTGACTGACCAAAGGACACACTGGACTGGACAGCGCACAGTGGGACACGTCAGGAGGAGAGAGGAGTCGGTACGGTACAGAGGAAAAACCTATTTGTCAAGTTACGGGGCGCTACTCACGGATCCTTACAGCTGCACAGATACAGCCAGAGAGGCAGAGATACAGATACAATGGCGGGACCTCTCATCCTTTTTTATTAGTCAATGAGCGAGTGAATGATCCCACCTCTCTCTCTTTCTCACTCTCGATTCTACGGAGTAGAGATTTCCGCATCCGGAGGGCAGAGGGGATGAATGGAACCGAAAGTAGGAAGCTATTTATCTCGATGCCTCGTCAGCGTTTTGCATTCGATTTGTCAGTCAGTCCCTTTGCCTTTTTAATGTCGTTACAATCATCAATAGATGCCCTAAGCGGATCAAGGGAACTGATGGATAGTTGGGGTTTCTGAAAGGATTTAATATGGGAATCCTGCCAAATATATTTATAATTTATATGGGAATAATTAGGGACTTGAAATATTGGGATACCTTCAGGAGATTTGTTTTTATCTACTTTTTAATAACTCTTTAGGGATACTTTCTCTTAATTAAAATATTTCTTTCCAAATAAAACCTTTAAACACAGATACTAGTATCTCATTATCTTAACAAGATCCCTCCTTTTCTACGGACCTCTCCCCACAAGTACCCCTCGGCTATCCCATCCTCAACACAGCTAAAGGCTCATGATTTGTCTCTAAGCTGACTTAAGCCACTGATGGATGGCTCTCAGCGTAAGAAATCGACTTGGGATTGACTCTTGCAATGCAAATCTTGTATTAGGGATCACTTTGTCACCGCGCCACCCCAAAAAGCGGGAAAACCCAGAAGGCCCAAGAAGGAAACCCAAACAGATAGCAGCTGTATTTGAAGATCCTCTTTGACTTTTGTCCTGCGCCGAAGGCAACGCCTTCTTGTTAGCATCCATCCCTCCCTTCCCCTTACATAATGTATATTATTTTTTGGCAATAGAGCAAACAAATTGCCGGAATCAATAGGGCAGAGAGCTACAAGATCACGCCAGGCCCAAAACTGACCAGAGGACAAAACCCCCGATGATCAATCAGATTGGTAACACGGGCATGGAGATGGGAATGGAAAAGGGAGTGGGAATGGGAATGGGAACGGGACAATATCAGAGGTGAATGAGGCATTTCCGCCAGGGAGATACTACATACTACACTTGGAGAATAATCACAGTGTTTTTCGGTTGAATTTAATAATTATTTTATATATTAGAGAGGATTTTTTGGGAATATAAAAAGACAACTGAGTTTGGGAATTTTGAAGAAGGTTTTAATAAGGTTTGAATGAAAATCTTAGAGATACATCAGCTTGAAAGCTAAATATATTTGTGTTTGTGTGCTTTGACTTTTCATAATGCAATTTAAGCTCAAACGTGTTAGAAATGTATATATTTATATATTTGTAGAGCTCTTTCATATTATTTTTGCTTTTTTATAGTAATGAAGGCTGGTTTGTAAACATAAAATTCACATTTCCTTTTTTATATTTCAGTATTTTTCTTTGCATTCATGAGAATACAATAATTTAAATATAAAAAAAATTATCTACAATACCTACTCCAACTTTGTTGTGTTAAATCTTACTCCCATTTCTGCAGAGTGTAGGCAAGTCCCTTGTGGAAATTCAGTTTTACTCACTATATAATTTTTTGTGTTGTATTTTTTTTTTGTAAATCACTTCCGCACATCGAATCGGAGCCCCGAAATTGTCATGGCCGTCAATTGAGTGGAGTGGAGTGAGTAGGGAGCGAGGGATCTTGGCAGGAGAGGGTCAAAAGTATTCCCTTTATGCCCGAGAACCGGAAGGTAAATTAAAATGGATGACAATGGGATGAACGAGGAACGAGGGACGAGGCAGAAGGGAGCAGCCAAACGAGCATTGAGTGAGGGAATGAGCACAAATGAATGTATGAATGGGAATGGAATGGTGGCACGCTGCTCGAGGCTGCTGCAACATGGCCGCCTAATTGTATCTGAATCCGAATCGGAATCCAAAACTAAGCAAACACCTTTTGCCCAGCACACACCTCGATTTTTTACGCCCGGCGAGGCGTTTAATTGGGGTTGTTATTGTCAACTGTCGCACTCAGGAGGCGAGAGGATGTGGAACGGGGCTTGTAGCGCGGTTTGCCTGCGATTACCAAGGACGATATATCTGTGACATTCAACATAGTTTATTGCATTCGTATTTCGGAGGCTCGAAATAATGCCTCGATTGCTAAATGGTGGCGGCGTGTATCCGAAGGATGCGGATGCATTGTCACACTTCAAATCGCTTTCACAGTCGCTGCTGCTGCCAGCTGCTTGTGATTCGTGTCCTGATCCTGATACTGAAGAGAAGTCCTCGATGGCAACACGAGGGCCATGACATTGCTGGCGATCAATGGAGGTTTCCACAAGGTGGTGGAATTTTTCGAGGAATTTTAAATTGGATTTATGGGTTGTGTAAAGAAAAAAAATATTTATATTATGATTTTCCTCAAAAATAAACTATATCTAGTTACTGAGGTTAATAAGCTCTTAGAGATGAGGCCCTATTGATTTGTAGAGGTTTTATAATTATTAATTAACTACTTTTTCTTGGGTTTATTATAGTTCTAAAAGGTTTTATCTTTAATTGATGCCTTACAATATTACTAGAATACTTTTTATAGTTTATTGACTGCAGTTTTAAAAAGAATATAATTTCTAACAGTATCATTTTACTTTAGAAGACCTTTACTAGGCTAAAAACATATTTCTACAACATTTTACGCACAAAATGAGCAAACTTTAAAATAAATAAAAATTTATTAAGTAAAGCTAAGTTTAAGAAAATAATTATTAAATATATAAATGTTCTAAATATAAGCAAATATTGAAAATGGAAGATCTAGCTCTATAAAAAATACAATCAATTAATTATATTAAAATTTAATGTTGACATATTTCCCAAAAAAAATTAAAATATATAAAACTGCTCTTTGAAAACCTTTCAAACAAATCAATAAGTGCTTCATTAATTATTATTATTATTAACTAATTTATTTTTAGAAAACCTTTTAGTTTCCTTAGCTTAGCTAGCAATTTATTCAGATATTTATTTATAAAGAATCTTTTATTCCTTTCCAACTAATTTGTTTGTAAAACAGTTTGTGGTACTTTCCCCTATTTTTATTAATCGCCAAACTTTGTTTATTCGTGTTTTTTTCTCACACAAAAATAGTACAAAAATAATAATAATCGTAAACCCCTTCATTGTTCCGCTCGCTCTCTCGCTGATCCCTCGCTCTCATTGCTATGCAAATCCAATATCAATTGAGGACTAAACTCGACCAAATAAAAATAAACTGAAGACGGGGAGCCGAAAGGACGAAGAAGGACTCGAAATACACATAAACACAAACAAAGTAGTTTGAAGTGCGGGACAAAACACAGCAAAAACAGGCGGCAAAAATAAATAAATAAATGAAACTGAAAACCGAAAGCCGAAAGCCGAAAACTGAAAACTGAATATAATAAAAACACACAAATAAAAGCGAGACGGAACACAATAAAAACAAACTGGTTTTCTCCTCTCGTTTTTCGAATTGAATTTGTATGTAAAATGTAGTGTGTGTGTGTGTGTGTGTGCGAGATACTTAAACTTCCTGCGGAAACTAAACTACTTTTTACTTTGTTATTGTTGCTGTTTATTAAATGCAACATCATCATTAAGCCCCTAACAATGGGCCACGCACACAAGCCAATGGAAAATGGGCGTGCGCAGTGCTGGGATATTTCCCACTTGCCGTCCAGCGGCAAAAGGACTTTTCGTAGGAAATTTCCCACGAAACACATGCGCATGGCTCGCTCTCGCTCTCGGTCTAGCTCTCCCGCTCGCACGCGCCGCTGATTGGTCGAAAGTGCGGCCATGACGCGCCCACCAGCGGCAGCGGCAGTGACGTTGACGCCGACGGCAGAGAGCTGGGAGCTGGGAACTGGAGCTGGAACGACAGCCCCCTTCCCTATTTCCACTTTCCTGGCACTTCCCATTTCCCAAATTCCTCTTCCATTTCCACATTTCCTCCATACATTCCCACACCCTTTCCACACTCCCATTTCCATGTGTGAAGCCTCATGAGCGACAATGGAGTGCCCACTTTCCACGGGGCCCCTGAAAGAAGGACCTCTGAAAGAGGACCCTCCATGTACTCTATATATATATATGGGCATATATATCCCCCCCGGGCACCCAGGCACGCCATGTAAGGCGCTTTTTCAATTGCCCAACGACGCCCCCTTAATGTTCGTGTTGATTATGTACTTTCCTATATTTCATTCGGTTCGCTTCATTTCGGGGTGTGCCCTCAAAAGAGACATGTATCGGCATGTGAAGGATCTCTGAGCTAATCATGGGTTAGCTTATGAAATCGAAATTCAAATGGGCAACGTGGGGGTGTATCGGGCGGAATCCTTGTATATAAGGACTCTACTTTAGCGGCCAAGTGCTCTCCATAACAGTTGCGTTACACGCAAGGAATATGGCATTCCGAATATGGAATGTGGAACTAGGAACTAGGAAATGGGGGAAGAACATGACAAGATATCATAAAACTAGGTAACTTTTTTCGATACCTTAAATATTAAGGCATAATTAAGGTTTAATTTAGTTTTTTGATACTTTAAATTATATATGTACTAAAGCTTTACCTGAAGACGTATTAGTATGATATGATATGATATCATAAAACTAGGTAGCTTTTTCCCACACTTTAGGTTTTATGGGATATTTAAGGATTAGGTTAGTTTTAGTTGGTTTTGATATTTCAAATTTTATATTAAAGCTTAACCTTAAGACCTATTCTTGTTCCATTAGTATCCATAATTCATAGGGGTTAACTACCTTCTGAACAGAACTATGATACATATTTGAAGATTTACTTCCTAAAACTTGAACATATATTATAGGGATAAATATCTATGATCCAAACTTAAAGAACATGGCTTTATGGACTCACAATTTAAGTAAAATTTATGTTTCTTTTTATTTTTATAACATAAAAAGCACATTTAGTTCATTAAACCAAGTTCATTAAACCTTAAATTCTTTAAAAAATCATCTTTCCTATGTACAAATATTATGTGAAACATGTTGTTCTTAAAATATAAAAATTTTAAGAACGCAAACTCTATAATTAATTCACTTATTTAAGACTAGTAAACCTTACATTAAAAGCTTTTTAGTCCAAATGTTTTCTAGTGTCAAAGTATAAATATATTTTAATAAATACTTTTTTCCAATACTCTTAAAAATTGGTGATGTTTAAGATTTAACTTAAATATATTTAACATTGATATTTATTCCCAATTATCCCGGAAACTTTTCAAGTTTCTAACAATTCGGTTCAAGGATTAGCTTTAACCAGATGATAACCTAGAGTACCCTCTCTTCAATGGGAAGAGGTCCTTAACATACATCTATCTAGTATCAAAGTAAAGAAATAAATATTTACCGGAGATATTTATTTTAAATTAAACCAGAAACTTTTCAAGTTTCCAACAATTCAATACAAGGATAAGATAGAGTTTCCTAAGAATCCGCTCTCTCTCTTCAATGGGAAGTACTACACCTAGAAATCCTTACCATAAATCTGCCTGAAAAGAAGGGATTACTTGTTTATTATTATTTTTCGTAGCCTTATCTTTATTTTTGGTTTAGTGAATTCTATCTCTAATTGCCCTCGGTGGCATTCGGCTTTAATCCTCCCTTAAATCTTCCTTATCGCCCATTCCACTCAATAGGATATTTCTCTCCCTCTCTCTCGCCCGTCTCACCCGTCGATGATATCATATCGGAGACATAAACCCGGACAAGAACAGACGCAAGAAGATGTCGTAAGAGTACAGCTGATAATGATAAATACAATATAATGACGCGGGGCTCGTTGACAGCATCAAGTGCGACAGAGGGAGACGGCGACTGGAGGTACCACCGGTACCAGTACCAGAAAAATGGAATCGTATACGGGGTATACCTAAGGAGCTCTCATCTCCCTCGCTCAAGTGCCACTCGAGAGAGAGAAAGAGAGTCCGCAGCGAGAGAAAGTGAGATGGCGGCAGGACACTCGCTACATCTCTCTCTCGCCCATACTCAGGGGTTGAATTGGGCCACTCACATTCGCGGCCGCTGTAGTTGCCGTATCCTTGTATGCTTGTTGAAAAGGACATGAGAAGCCACTTAGCTCGCGAGAGTCTCTCCACAGCCGCTGTGCCTGTGTGTGCCTGTGTGTGTGTACACCCAATGGCAGCCTGCACAGCACATAATGGAATATATATACGTATATAGAAAGTGGCATCGAGAAGAGACACCCCGAAAGGCGTGCTGCCTGCCGCTCTGCCGTTGGCCGCCGCCGCCGGGACTCTCGACTCGAACTCGAACTCGAAGTCGGACTTGGACTCGTGTCGAGTTCTTGATGCCTCGTTAGTTGTTGATGACACTTCAGTTTGGAATGTTTAGAGTGCGCTCCGAGCTCAATCGCGATACGGACACCAAGGATATAATATTGATAATAGTTCGTTCTCAGTGCTAATCGAGTGTACAAGTGTGCTCCTTTCACCTCTGCATACACACAAGGATCCCTTTACATTTTTTTTTTGCCGTGAAAATCCGGTTGTCAAAGTGGCGGAGAAACGCAAGAGTCCGTCCACGCCGCCGCCCGCGCCGCAGCGTCGCAAATCGAACGGATCCTCACCCAGCGGCGGCGGCATCGGATCCCCACCAGCGGAGATGACCAGCGCCGGGCTGGGTTCGGTAGTCTCCGGCTCCGGAGCGGGCTCCCTGGAGCGGACGCCCACGAAACGCAGCGACCGGGAGCGGGAGCGGGAACGGGAGCGGGACAATAGCAGCGGCTTGGGCAGCGCCGGCAGCCTGCCAGCATCGCCGCAGAGCGGTATCACTGTCAGTCCCGCCTCACCGGCCACACCCTCCACGCCCAAGCGCCCGCTGAGGACATCCACGCCCTCCATGGAGCGGGAGAGGAATCGGGATCGAGATCATGACAGAGAAAGGGAGCGGGAGCGGGAGCGGGAGAGGGAACGGGAACGGGAGCGCGAACGTTCCGCCAGGATCTTCAGCACCGCCAGCACCACCGTGCCCACGAATACCAGCTCCATGGCGCCGGAGCAGCTGCGCATCCCGACGGGAGCGGCCGCCTTTAGCGGCTTCCCCGGACTCCATAGCATGAGCAGCCTGATGGTGCCATCGTCGGCGGCCGTGGCCGCCGCAGCAGCCGCCCCCTTCCTGCCCTGGTCGCCCATCCTGCTGCCGCCGTGGAGCCATGCCCTCCTCCCGGCCGCCTTCTATCCGGCGGCCCTGCGAAACGCTTTGCCCGGGTAAGCACTTGGATGGGATTGGAAGTTGGATATAGCCTAGATATATCTCTGTTTTATTTTTATCGAAGTAGGAGCTATTTATCTTAGCTATTTCCTAGCCTTATGGGGTTTATAATGAATCTCTTTGGAATCTGTGGGTTTTGTATCTCTATCTTTGAGTTTCGTGTATCCTTAAGTTCCCTAATATGTGCCCATAAAGGATTCCTAACTTCAAGATCTATATATGTACATATTTCTCTCCCTTTTACTGATCTTGTCGGAGCTAAACTAAGTTTCTTTGATATTTTCCTTGATACCAATATGATATTAACCATGAAAATACTCTAAATTAAGCATTTAAGGATAAAAAGGGCACTGGAATAATTGGGATATTTAAAACTTTTCTCATTTATATCACCCAATTATCCAATTTTGATTAATCCTCTAATAAATAAAAAATATCCATAGATTACCCAAAAAAGGGTTCTAATTAATTAACCCTTTTTTTCAATGATACTTAGATTACTAGAAATGATCTTTGAAGCTTCCTTAAAGACCTGCTCCAAAATCTAGAGTTAAATCTAAGATCTTCACTCAAAAAGAAAACCTTTTAGACCCAAGCCTAAGCAGGAGTATGGCCCACGCCTAAGCTCCGACTCAAAATCACACCCTAGCCGAGCCCCGATCTCGATCCTGTCCAGCTAATGGACTTGTCCGGCTAATCCCGCCAGCTCCTCGGAGGCCAGTTGCCAAATTAGCCCAATCCCAGATACAGCCAAGCGAGAATGTGGAATACCAAGGGACTACAGGACGTAATTCCCCCGCAAGATGGGATGAGCAAGTACTCAAGGTCCTCCGACGATCGTCGGTGGCGATCGGTAAATTGGGAAATCCTGGCTTAGAAATTCCCCGTGTCTGGAAAGCCCAGGGCGGCGGGAACATGTGTGCAACAGAGGTCCAGAGGTCCGGTCCGGGTGTCCTGGTCTGGCGTCACACTGTCTGGCAAACTGGTGTGAGGATGGGAAGGGAATTCCCTTCCACAGGACAACGGGGAATGCCCGAGCGGGCATCGCTCTCTCTCTTTTTTGGCGTGGGAATTTCGCGCGGTTTGGGAAAACTCAAGATGGAAAAACCGGAAGCAGCCAGCAGGGAAGACAGGCGAACTTGCGCCAACATGTGGCAGGACCTGTTTCGACCTGCCCAACGAACCCAACGAACCCAAAGTGACCTGTGTCCTGTGTCCTGACCCGAGCTACCTGCTCGCAGCTCCGTTTTAATTGTTGATGGTATTAGAGTGGAAAATCAAATCTGGCCACGGGACTGGCCGTAGGTGTCAATAATCCAGCGATTTGGTTGCACTTAATCGAAGTTAATTCCGGGTTGGGTTCGCAGGATACTCTCCTTTTCTACTCTCCTTATCTGCATATATGTGCTATATCCTATATCCTCTGCGGAGGCTAGTGCGAAAATCTGTGTGAAAGTCAGGGCGAAGGCAGGTAGGCAGGCAGGTAAATCGTAGTAGACTTGCAATCCTGATGTCTTGGTCCTTTGTCGCACCTTCCGCCCATTCATAAGATCGACACTGGACCGGATGTAGCTGCAATGAGCATGAAATGCTTGAATTGAAGCAGAATTTCCTATCTATACAGCTCAAGATCTCACTCTCCATCTTCCTATAAGCCGGCATAGTCTTTGATCATTAATCATTTGTCATAGGATTGATTGGAAAAGTATTCAGGAAGTTGAGAAAATAAACTTACAAATCATCTTGACTTGAAGTTTTTTATATACTTAAAAATCGGTTAGATAACGAGACATTTTTAAGTCTAACTAACATAGATCTTAACTGTTACTAATTTAAATATATTAGTGCCATTTTTTTGGGTTACGGAGACACATTTTTGTCCCTATTAAATCGGCTTTTAAATTGTTGAGATTTAAAAAGAAAACCATTTAAAAATATCAACCTCTCAACAAGTATTAGGTTTATTCTTTAAGAAAATCACAAATTCTCTTAAAATCGCATCCCTTAATACGTTATTCACAAAATTACACTATTTTTGATAATAATCATTAATATTGGTCATTAGAAATATGCTCTGTAATCCCATACTTATCTTAAAACTTTAAATAAATACAGAAATCATACAAAAATGTCTAATTTGAAGTATTTTTTAGCATGTGCTCAGGTATTTCTAGTAGTCTTTGCAGTCAAAGTCTTATGTTTAAGTACTAAAAAACCCTTAAGATTACATTCCATAAACTCTATTCAAGAAGTTCAGAACTCAAAAACTAGTTTAAATAACTTGAATTGAAAAAATGCAGTCTGAAAAGCACAACTTCCTGGCAATATTTGAGTAAGAAATTCATTGGAAAACTTATTTTTTAAGAAATTTGAACAAATTATTTCAAAACTATTTCAAAATTCTTTAAAAAGTCCTTCAATTTTTTTTTTTAATTCCTTTAAAAATTCTTGATAAATTCTTCTATAAATCCTTTAAAAACCCTTTAAAAATTCTCAAATATCTCCATATAAACACTAAATTAACCCATTTCCTTTATCCTTTACAGCCTGTTCGATGCCAAGGTGCCATCGTCGCAGCGCTCCGGCTTCCACATATCGGACATCCTAAATCTGGAGGGATCCGAGCTGAAGAATGCCGCCGCAGCTGCCGCCGCTGCCGCGCAGCATGGCAGCGATCTGAGCGAGTCCACCAATGGACATGGCCATCACGGAGGACACGGACACAGCGGACATGGTGGGCCTGCGCCCTCGGCTCTGTCGCCCACGCCCGCCGCTGGTTCCGGTGGATCCGAGGACCAGGGCAGCGGAGGCGGCGGGACTGCAGCGGGCGGCTCCAGTTCGGCGGGTTCGGATCACCATACCACCGAGCACCATCATCCGCAGCAGCAGCAGCTACCGTCGCATCCCCAGCACCCGCACCCACACCCGCATCCGCATCTCCACCAGCAGCACTCGCATCCGCACCAACAGGCGGTGGCCGCCCTGCCACTGGGTCACCACCAGAGTGGAGGTGGAGGAGGAGGAGATCACTCCTCCGGACATAGCCATGCCCAGGCAGCGGCCCATCTGCTGGCCAGCCACAATGCGGCCGCCGCTGCCGCTGTGGCCGCCGGTCAGTACCTGCCCAATCTGCCCAAGAACTTTGCGGGGAGCTTCGGGGACGAGATGTCCTCGTACCATCACATTACCCAGACCATGCTCCAGCACACGGGCAGGAGTGCGTGGATCAAGGAGAACGAGCTATACGGTGAGTTCCGAAAATAGTTTAAAAAATCTATAAAAATCCTGGGCCAAGCTTGAACCCCCGAAGGATATTGTTTCGTAATTGCCGCCCGTTACTCGGAGGCAGCTGTGTTTGCATTCAAGGACTCTCGAGGCAGGCAGGGTTCAGGTGGTGGCTGACTGACTGACTGACTGAGTCCTGATCCTGGCCCACACCCAGTCCTCCTGCTCCTGCTCCTGCCTTCATTCATTGGCAGTTAACTGCGGATCGAAATGAGTCTCTCACTCGATTTTTTTTTCTGTAAGGGGTTGGGGACTTCCCCTTTTATAATCTTGACTAATAGTTTGTATGCGCTTCACACTTGAGGATTAGCCCTGTTGTTGTGTCCTTCGCTCGTTCGATCGCTCCTTGTTGTTGCGGCCCAAACAGTGCTCGTCCTGGAAATTTATGGCACGCACTTCCGCCTTGCCTCGTCCTCTTAGTCCCCTTTTTTTAGCTACAAATTATAATTGCTGCCCGCTTGCCGTTTTTTTATATTACTGGTGCTCTTTTTTTCGCTTTCTTTTTTTTTTTTTGGGAATTTTCACAGCTGTAGAGGAGTCGAGGAGGCGTCGTTTTGATTATATTAAGTTATTAATTTGTTGAGTTGTCATGGTGAAGGCTAAGGGTAACACCACAATCAAGTCGGGGATCGGAGTTGGAATCGAAGGACGGGGACTAATGGATGAGCATTAGCTGCTCCTACTTTTTTTTTTGTTTAGTCAATGGGCCAGGACACGGGGTAAAAAAACAGGTGTTGCCTAATCGTTCTTGAGAACTCAATAATGGCTTTGGGTTTCTCTTGAAAATAATAATAATACCAGCACATTGATTTAGATTTGTATATAAAATATATTATTTTAGTTTAGTTTAAAAATATTTCAAAGGTTCCAACCCAAAATAAACCTTTGTTATACGAGACAAAAGTCTCTTCATATCAATACCCCAATTCCTGTGTCCTTTTGTGGTTGCCCCGATCCCGCCCAAGCCGCCACGCCCGCCAATAAATCAAAAATCTCTCTGATCAAAAAATGCCAATGAAAAATCCTTGCCAACTAAGCAAGGCAGACCGGAAGAGTCTGCCCGAGCCTGAGCCTGCCATTGATGCGTTTTGAGGTTTGGCTTTTGTGTTCGCCCTCCATTAGCATCCTGGTTTCTGGTTTAGTACAGGCCCGAAGGTCAGCAGTCATCAGTCAGCAGGAGATCCTGCCAGGTAGACGCAGACGCAGGGAATACCTCCCTAATTGACGTTATTAGGCAGAGCCATGTCGGGGTGTCGTTGTATATCGAATAAGGGTTGATTTGACACTATATATAGAGTGTAGAATATACATCTGGCAACGACCACAGCCTCATGTCGCGCCTAATCCAATTGCATCCTGACTTGCCTCCTTCCAAAGGATCCTGCTGAATTCTGCTCGATCATTCGAGGTGGTGGGGGTTGTTCCTGGCTGTTTAGGGGTGTGGCACTGCATTAATTTATGGCCAAAAAGGGCAATTCAATTGCTGACAAATTCCCACCCAGCAGCGCCTGCTCCCTCTTTTGTCAGTTTGCCAGTTTGCCAGTTTAAAACAGAATTGATGGCTAAGTGTAGAAAAATTGTGTGTTTGCTATTTTAGGGGCTTCTCCAAGGGGATTTATTGTTCTTTATCACAAAAAGAAATAGGCTTCTTTTGTGTAGGATATTAGAATATATATTTTTTAAACAAGCAATCCTCCTTTATATCAATCCCCTCTAACTTGCTTTTATTATTTTCTCGATTCCAGGCACCCAACAGCCTGCCAGTCCCGACAGCACTTCGCCGGTGACCTCGGAGGTCTCCTACACCTACATTGGCTCCAACTGCCAGACCTCGCCCGCCCTGTCCGGCGACTACAAGAGCTACAGCCGGTCGGCGGACAGCGATGCCCTGAGCGTGGGCGATGCCCTCAATAGCCACACGCTGCATGGCGGCTCCTCTGGCAGTGGAGGACCGTCGGCGGCCCATGCCCTGCACAACAATAACAACAATACGACGAACAACAATAATAACAATAGTTTGAAGCACGACGGCCTGAACGGAGGAGGAGGCGGAGGAGCGAGCAGTGGCCACGACGACAGCCTGAACGAGGACGGCATCGAGGAGGACATCGACGATGTGGACGATGCCGATGGCAGCGGTGGCGGCGGTGGAACCGGAGCTGACGGGCTGCCCAACAAGAAGCGGAAGCGCCGAGTGCTGTTCACGAAGGCTCAGACCTACGAGCTGGAGCGACGGTTCCGCCAGCAGCGGTACCTGAGTGCGCCGGAGCGGGAGCACTTGGCCAGCCTGATCCGGCTGACGCCGACGCAGGTGAAGATCTGGTTCCAGAACCATCGCTACAAGACGAAGCGGGCCCAGAACGAGAAGGGCTACGAGGGACATCCGGGCCTGCTGCATGGCCATGCCACCCATCCGCATCATCCATCCGCCCTGCCCTCGCCGCGTCGCGTGGCTGTCCCGGTGCTGGTGCGGAACGGGAAGCCGTGTCTGGGCGATGGCTCCAAGCTCGGAGCCGACTGCGTCTCGGCCACGGCCACGGCCATGCAGAATGCAGCGGCTGCCCATCACCTGGTGGCCCTGAATGGAGCGGCTGCCTATCAGCATGCGGCTGCCGCCGCCGCCGGACTCCATGCCCACGCACATGCCCATGCCCACGGGCATGCCCATCCCCATGCCCAGCGGGCCTGGTGGCCCTAATATTGTTAGGATGGGCGGGTGTGGAGCTGGGATCTTCAGGGGCCTGGAGCCACTCGAATAGGTGGATCGCACAGGGATCCCTTGGTGCAATAAATCAGAGATAAAGAGAACAGAGAGAGAGCGAGGCGCGGGGCTCCTATCATTCCACAAACTGTAAAACAGAGCTGCCCAGGCAGTGCACTCGATGTGCGCCCAGGAACACTGTGTGAGCAGCCCTGCTGTAGAAGCCAAAGCCAAAGCATGATACATACGTTAAAAGAAAAAAAACCCAACTAATTCGTAGTTTCGTCATTCCTGTACATAGGTTAGAGCGGGGAACCACCCCACAAAAAATATATAACTAGCGGTAAATGTAATAAAGGAGCTCAAGAGCTGCATGTGCCCACTTAGTCAGGGGCTAACTCTCTATATAAGATATGTATATCAGCCGAAAAAAACACCTGACAGCTGGCCCTAAGATAATGTCCTTTGGATTACTTCAAAATGTATATTAACTAGTATATTTTTTTAGTAGCATTTAGCATATTATCTCAAGGTCTCCCCCCATTTTTCACTGCACTAAAGTTGATAATACTTATAAAACCTAGAACTAGACACAATCTTTTTTGTTTTTTTTTTTTTTTTCTCTAGCCTTAAGTCGAACATTTTGTACATATTAAAAATAATCCAAAAAAGAAACCACGAAAAAAAATCTTATAAATGGCAATGCAACTAAATATGTACTATATACACATATATACATATATTAAATATTAAAATCAAGCGTAATTAGTGTTCAAATTTTTTAGACAGAATTTAATAAACCCTTTTTTTTTGTATGAATAAATATATAATATAGACACTTAGTCCTAATCGATATTTTTTTTCCGTGTGTGTGCGTGTATAGCGAGTAAAAAAAACTCTTTGAATTTATAGCGAGTAATGAGTTCATAAATGTTAACAAAAGACAAGGACAAACTACACAGACAAGGACAAAGGACGAGGACAGAGCAAATGTATTCGAGACAGAAGCAAAGCGAAACAACACAACCAACTGCAAATACATTTTAGAGATTTAATAAAAACCATTTACAAAAATTTAAAATAAAATTCTGTGTTTTTATTGCAATTTATTTTGGTTGGGAAATTTAATTAAACAAAGAGAACGAGACGCATTCTGCGGAAAACATAGCTGAGAAAGCAGCGCATCCGAGGGTCTCAAGGCAATGACAATAATCTTTTTTATTTAATTTATTATTTAAAACAGTAAACATATAATATAAATTAACTGAGGTATTTTATAAAGAAATTATTTTGGCTGGGGAATTAAATTAAGCAAAGCAAAAAAAGCATTCTGTAGAAAACATAGCTGCCCAAGCAGGACACCCGAGGACCTCAAGTATCTTACGAGTAAAATAACAAGACAAATACTTATTTATTATCAGAAAAAGTGATAAAAATTTTAAAATTAAAAAAAAGCAACAATAAACAGAGAAATATAAATTTATAGATTAATTAATTCAGCATCTACGAAAAGTGATACAATTTTTAAAATTAAAAAAGTAACAATAACAGAGAAAATTGTAAGATTAAATAATTCAGCATCTACGAGTCCCATCACGATAAATTTTTGAAAAGCCTTTCCTGCATTCGGGGGGTTTTGTTCTATTAGAAACATTTTTGAGATAGGAGAACCTAGAAACTAATCTAAACTAAAATGAAATAATAGGAAATAATGGCGTATTCAAAGAGTTATTACCCCATGCACTTTATGGGATCGTAAAAGACTTGGAATGGATGGCGGGGAGCGGGCATCGATGGGGCGTATAAACATGTTGGACACACCATAAATATGGTCTTGATTATGGTTGTTAGCTACCGTTCTGCGATTGGCATCGTAATCCGCCAGTTGTTGGCTCGATTGCGGCCCCAAAACAATATTCGTGGACCCGCCGGCAAGCGATGACTATTGAGCTCGAGCAGCTCCGATAAGGCACAGACCCGGATGGATGGCAGGATGGAGTACTCTGTCTGGGGGCTCCGTTTCGGGTCCGGGTCCGGCCAAAAAAAAAAAAAGAAAATAGAAAACAAAATGCCGACGGCAAATCAGAGATACAGGGAGATATACCTAGTATATGTACTTGCAGATATCTCGCAAATAAAGAACTCGAAGTCAAGTAGAGGCGCTGGAGTATCTCATAAAATGGAACGAGTGCTATTCTAATAAACGACAAATTAAATTACTCATCAGTGGCACCTAGCAGCCATCCATTTCTGATCCAATAATATTTGTGCGATATTAATAAATACGAGTAATGCGAAATCGAAACACTCTTTTTTACACGGGCCATAAACTCAACAACTGCAGCTGAAGTGCCATAAATATTGCCCCTACATACGCCCCGATATATGGAGGGACTCTCTATAGTTCTCTCTCTATCGTTTGCCACTCGGTTAATTATATTTTTACGATCGCCAGCGACTTGTTTTCGGTTCAATGGGGAACACTGACCACGGAGAAAGGTTGCCCCCGGCCTAATCACTATGCTAAATCATGAGGAATGGTCATGATTGCCACTCGACGGCCGCTGATCACTGTGTGGGGTTAACCGGGGGTTTCATTTTGGGTATAAGCTATGGGTTAACATGGGGATTAAATTTAGGGAGATGGAAATATTAGGAAAAGAAAGGTAATACCTATATAAATATGTTATTAATCAATTAAGGGGAATATGCAAAGACATAATTATGTAGTTATTACCACTATTTAATTATATTTTACATTTTACATTTTATTTCTAATTATTTTTAATATCTTACAATTAATTCCCTGGTTATTGTAGGTATTACCTTTGTTTAATTATATTTATTTCTATTGATTAGCTCTCCGTACAAAATATAATAAACAACTTAGAGTTTATAAAGAAACAAAAAATGCAAACTAAAATCTTAATACAATTAATAACAAGAAAGGAAGCGAACTTTCCTATTAAAGCTATAATATATAATCCAATTAAATGTAGGAAGTAGATATATAAGACAGAGGTAACCCCTATATAAATATGTCATTCAGTATTTTGTATTTAAGTTAATTATTTAATGACATAAGTAATCTATAATGACTACATAATTATGTAGTTATTGGCTCTATTTAATTATATTTATTTCTATTGATTAGCTCTCCCTACAAAATATAATAAACAACTTAGAGTTTATAAAAAAACCAAAACTCTATTATAAAATACAAATAAAAATCTTAATAAAATCTTAAAAATAAGATAGCTATAATATATAATCCTAATAAATTTTAGGAAGTAGAAATATGTATAAGAAAACAGAGGTAAAGCCCTATATAAATATGTCATTAAGTATTTATGTATTTAAGTGGAATATATAATATAATAATTATTATGTAGTTATTGGCTCTATTGAATTATATATCTTTCTGTTTCTAAATACTTTTAACTATTAGCCATTGGGTATTATATTTATTTCCTTTATTAAATTTTATTTATTTCTATTGACAAAATTAATACAAGCCAACATTCCTTTGAAATCAATAATACATAGTAATTTGGTTCTGAATAAATCGAAATATCCATTTCTAAAATCGTAATAAGATATTATCTAGCAAGCCACGATGATAAACGAACTTGTGCAGAACATTCTTATAAAAATATCAATCGAAAATGGTGTCCAGTCCTTTGATACATATAGAATATACCTGTGAGATTTGTTTCTTCCCCCTTTAAATAAATAAATAATAAATATGGTATATGTATATCTAAAGAATCCCCGCACACTCAACCCCTATCGAAAATCGTAGCACGCAGTGGGCTCTTGGCCAGCAAATTACCAGAAGTACATAATTGCTGCACCCGTTTATGAGGGGGCCCCATAAGCGGGGAACGATACTATAAAGTGTCGCCATAAAGCAATCGATTAGAGGCGACTTACGGGAGCAGGAACCTGTGGGAGTGTCAGAAATCCAGGTACACGGCCCCTCCTAATCGCCGCCTAATCATTTGCATACCCGTATCGCTCGGATCGGATCGGATCGGACAGGATGTTGATTGTGCCAAATATATATATAAAGTATAGTATATATACTAGTACGTAAGAGAGTATATGGCCCGAAGCGGGTACATTTCAATACAATTCAATGATCTAGATTAGAGTGTGTGGGGGGAATGGAAGTCAGTGCGCAATCGTGAAATAAACTAATAATATTTTCCCATATTCCCATTCGTATTCCTATGAGGTCTACAGGGTCTATAAGGCCGAGATAAGGTCCATTCCGGCTGCCTGTTTGACTGTTGGACAACCCGCGACGCTTACACGCTGCGCCAAGCTGATACTTGCCGCCCCTCCGGCGGCTCCTCCGCCTTCGGAATCCCCCGTAACGCGGCCGCGACGGTATCAGCGATATGTCTCACACAGCGCTCGGACAGTTGGTTATTTGGTCGATCGCCCCCGATCCGATCCGATCCGTTTCGTTCCGTTCCGCTGGTCAGGAGGAGGCATAGAGGCATGCATGACCGTCATGTCGAGTACAAACGTGCAGCTTATCGCTGGGTGTTAACACGGCCCCAAGGGGTTTGCTTCGGAGCTTCGGAGGGGGTCGATATGCCAGGTGGCTTACCAGGTGGGAGATTGTCGGGAAATTGCCTGGATTTCTGGGATACGTCAGGGATTTTACAAGCCCTTAAAGATAGCTCTAAGCGGTGCTTAAGTTGTTTTGAATAGGAAATAGTTGGCCAATAGTTACTGGAAGTATACTTTAAAATTTGAGTTTGATCTATACAAAATCCGGGGTATTATTTATATTTCAAATAAAATTCTATATAGGTTATAGCTTATAGGTTATAAGGTTTAAGACAAAAAACAAAAAAATTTGTACGCTCACATTGTCACTTTAACGAACAAACACGAAGTGTATATAAGGCCCTAAAACCCGAACGCTAAACACACGACGAGACTTTTTTTTTTTTTTTTTTTTTTTTTTTTTTTTTTTGACTGAGTGTGTTTTGGAAAAACACACATATTTAATTTTTACATTGATCAACCAAATTAATGGTTATAAAATGTAGGGATTAACAATAGTAACAATAATAACGTGGAAGCATAACATGAAAACGGTAAACTCCCTAACATAGGGAACGAAAGAACAAAGTATTTAATGGGGAAGGACTCTCGTTCTCTGCCGTCCTCCTATCCACAAGTCTCCTGGGTGCCATCTTTGTAGCCTTCTTCTCCTATAATTATATCATGCTCCGCATCAACTACTAATACTAAAATTATACTAACTTGTATTCAGTATTTTTACATATTCAAGCCTAGTACTCACCAGCGCAAGACCCTAGCTAAAAGGGTTTCATATTTCTAATGTGACCGGTTTTATGGTGGTCTCTTCCGTCTGCTGCTCCACCTCCTTGTCCAGTTGGCCGCTAGGTCTCTCCGCATTGAAGTCGTAGAACACCTGCGAAGTGTCGCCCTGGCCATTGTCATCGTTAGGCACATCCGCGTCCACGACGACTGCCGCGCCATGATCTCTATCCAGGAGTTCTCCACGGAACCCGTGCTTATGCGTATTTAGCGTATCTTTTATATTGCTCCAGCAGTGGCAGTACCAGCAGCTGAAGGGTCAGGAGCAGCTCGTCCTCGTCGGCGGCATCGGGAGCTGGCCCTGCGGCTTTGGAAATCATAATTAATAAGTAATAATCATAAGTAATTTGTTCGTTTGATTTGCTTATTTCCCTGTGAAATCACATATTTTAAGACTCATTTTGTTTTAATATTTTTATTTTTTTTTTATGGTCAGGATACCATATAATTGGATTTTCTTTAATTGTATTGTAAATAAATTAAGTTTTAGCTTGAAAATCACGCCATAGGGTTTTGTTTCCTATTGCCAGTCTCAATTTCGCAAGGGTCGCGGGGAATTATCAGATATCAGCCGATTTCAAATATCTAGTGCGATGTTCATTCTAGTATATTCTAGTATTTCTGTTAGCTCATCTGCGTACCGACCTTGCTAAGAGGGGCCGAAAAAGTGTATTTGTCTCTCGCTCGCACTCATTTGGTTGCTAAATTTTAGCGCTGGTGAGTACGTAGCTTTAAAAAAGCTATAAGGCTTTATCTTGTGGATAAATTGCTAGAATATTTAGTATGTATCATTAATATTTCGAGTAATATTTTTGAGACCTTAGTACTACATATATTCAAAATCCTTAACTTCACATCTATCCCATCTCCCGATAGTAACTAATTAATACTTCCTTGAACTGTAATTGTAACCATTTTTTCATAAACAAAGGATGATTAATTTGCTTTCCGTATAACAAATCACTGTGACTTGTCATATTTTCCTTTAATCTTTCCCATGAAGGGAAATTCCAGAAATTCCGTCTAGTAAATACAGTGTTTACCCAGCTCTTTCCAGCGAATTGGGAAAAGGGAACAAGGCGAGTCCGGAATCAAAAGTCAGTATCAGAATCCGTATCGATGAGGCGGCGCCTATGGACACTTGTCGGGGCGGAGAACATTGGCATTGGACATGGACATGGACATGGGACAGGCGGAGTGAGGGATGGCTTACAACACTTGATCGGACCTCAAATGCCTGAATTTGGCATTGATAAAGCCGCAGACGGACAGTCGAACGGGGCAAACGGACGGACATCGTTGACACAGATACGTATAGTCCAGATACAGATAGAGAGACAATCGTTGGCAGTTTGTAATGAAAAATTGATTAAAGCTCGACGCTCGACCGATCAAATAATAAATTTATCACAAAATAAACGTGGAAATTAAACACAGAGAGCAGAGGCGGGAGCAGCGGCAGGGCTGGGGCAAAAATAAATGAGATTACAATTAATAAAATAATCGATAAGTGGCCTCTGGCTCGCTCTGGCTACAATCGCGTACATAAACAAATAGGAATATATATATTTATATATTTATCGGTTTCAGATTGTAGGCCAAAGTTAATTACGCTTTCTGATTTCTGATTTGCCATAGCCACTCGACGAGGACGGACTGTGCAGATTGGCATTCGGAATGGCCCGCAGATTGGTTCCCAGGCCCTACTCTCGACACGGATCCTTATCCAGCGCCGCCAGACCGGAAAATCATGTTTATATTTCGCCACCAAATCGATATTTTATATAAAAAGATTTCATATACATACGATAGTCAGTTTTAAGTTGGCAGCCTTTAAATTATGTAACCCTTAATATGGTTGCCAAATATCGATACACGCAAAAGTGTAGGCAACACTTGACAACTTTCGATTAATTTAAAGAGGAGGCGCGAGAATAATCGAATCGAGAGGAGCTGTCAAAGAAGAAAAAGAAAATTTTCTCATTGGAAGCAAAAGGAACAGGAAATCTCTTACAATGAGGACGAACCCATTCTTGAGGAAGAACCAATACTACGTAACGGAGGCAGTGGAGGGCACCTGCAGGATTTGCATCAAAACGAATTACAGAGTGATCGGAATCTTCGGGGAGCAAGGCCGGGCCCTGCGGCTGGCCGAGAAAATGGACAAGTACCTGTCCATCAAGATATACGCTGGGGACGGTCTGTCGCTAAGCCTGTGCCAGGTCTGCAAGTACTGTGTCCTGATGGCGGCGGAGATTGCTCGAACGGAAGCCGGTCGGTCGGACGACTCCGATTCTGACGAAGAGTACCTAGAGTACCGGTACGAGGATTCAGCATCGAGTGATGAGGAGGAGCCATTGGATCTCTCTATGAAACCAAAAGTTCATTGGTGGGAGTAAAACTAATAATAACAACTAAGGTAAGTCTAAGGTAATATGTAAGAGCTGCATTGGCTGCCCGTTTTAATTCGCCTCCCAGCTGAGCACGTGTCCGCAGGTCAAATGCCATTTTAATGACCCAACTCTCTGCTGGAAAATGGGAAAATGGTACAAAGTCGCGAACGCAGTTCTAATTAGCCTATGCGGTGCCATAAACCCACGGAAGGGAAAGCGGAAAAGCAGAAAAGCAGTGGGAGGCTGCTGGGGGGGGTGAAAAATCAAATCAAATTAAGTCCCAGTGCCTGATGGCTGGGTGGGTTGGATTTTACAGTGTGGCATTTTTAATAATGTTGTTGCTCATTTCGCGACCAGCGTCATTATCTGCATGTAATTTCTCATTTTCATAGTCAATTAAGTCAATCACACGCCCTTTTAGCCACCGCAAGCCAGGCCGAAGCGCTGAGCGGCGTTGAAAAGCCTGGCCTGGCCTGGCCCTGTCCTTCGTCCTTCGTCCTTCTCTCTGAAGGCTGCAACAACAGCCAACGAAAGAGGAAAGGCAAAAGCCGAAAGCCACCCCCTGCAAATTAACACGTTGTTGTTTTTGCCCGCCGCCAGTGGCGGTGGTGTGTTTCCGTTTCCGCTTTGGCACCACCCCCTTAATGCACTGCGGAGAAAAATCAAACAGGAATTTTTGTAATAAAAAAGAAAATTATTTAAATAGTCTTAAAGATATGGAAATGGGTACCAACATTATTCCTCTGATATATATAAGGTTTTCTCAAGGTTAGGTCTATTTTTTGGACGCTCAGAAGTTTATTCTAAAATTCAGAGAACTGTTTTGGCTTAAGTATAAGGTACAAATATTTTTCCAATTGAAAATACAACAATTTTGCTTTAATTAGAAGTTTAAAAACTCCCAAAAACGATAACTATAATTTTCTAAGAATATATACATTGTATATATATATTTCCTCGTTTTAAGATATAAATTGTCTAATAAATTTTGTTCTAATTATATTAAAATAATTTTGACTACCTTTTTAGGCAGAAATCAATTGCAGAATTATTTTGTCGATAAAATAGAAAGAAATCTGTTACAAAAAAAATCCAAATTTTGAAGACAGTTCATCAAGATAATAACTAATTAACATAATAATAATGAGAATAGTATTTATAAACATATTTTCCAGGATTTAAAAAAGAAGTTTTTAATTTTAGCAAAGATTTTTTGAGGCTTAGACTAAAAAATGCCGCTTAAAATATCTTAAAAACTCTACAAAATGATTCCCTAATTTACAAATTTATTTTCCGTATAAAAGAAAGATGTTTTATAGGTTTTCCCTTAATTTTCCGAGTGCACTCCGGTTGTTTCCTTTGTTTATTTGTAACGCAATTTGAAAGCGGCGCGTTTATTGCTCAATTTGAGCGGGGAATGAATAGGAATTACGTATTCATACTCATCGTGGGCCTCGGGGCCTCATCGATGAGCGATGGACGATGACTGGGTGGATTGCATCCCATACCCATCCCATTTCCATCCCATTCCCGGAGAGAAGCCACCCTCGCGGGCCAAGGCGAGGCGAGCCAATATAACTGTAACAATTTCAAGCACTAAAAGGACACGTGGCAGCTGCTTTTAAAATTGAATTTCCTGCCATGTAATCTTGTCCAGAGTCAATTGTTTTCTGTTTCTGTGTGGGTTTCCCTCCCTTCCTTGACTCGTCCACCCGCGCACGTGCATCATTCCTTTTTTTTCCGGTCGGGGTGAGGTCCTTTTGTCCTAGCTTTCCTTTGCCTTTTGGCTTTTATTTATTTATGAAGATGCGGCCAATATGTTGACGATTTGCTGACCCCGTGGAAAGTTTACTTTATGGGTGTGAATGAGGTTTTGTGCATTCACAGATTGACTTTTCCCAAATGGGGTGTGAACAATCGAAGTGGGGGTGGCAGGGATAACAGGGATCAGCAGGTCTTTGTGGCATCTGAAATGGGTAATTAATCGGGCGAGATTAGGCATCGGTTTAATAAATAAAAGGGCTTCGTACCTATATCCTTTCTGGAGGTAATTGAAAATGTAATTTAGCAGCGAACACCAATCAAGATCCTATGAAAAGAAGGTTTAGAAAGGAAGTTTATTATTTTTTGAAGATATTATATTGTTAAGATATAAAAAAAGCTTTTAATTCGGGTTTTAAAAAGAATAAAAATGCCTTAAACACCAAGTATATATTAAAATCAAAAAATAACCTTTGCTTACATTTAATTAAAATAAATTAATTAAAATAACCTCAAAGACAATTATTTTTTGCTTTAATTTATATTTGTTAAATATTCTTGTATTGATTATAAGGAATATATAATAAAGTGGTGCTTAAAAAAATGCTCTCACCATATACGAGCCCGAATTCCATTAAAATCAAGCAATATATTTAATTTAAAATAAGTTATCTTTAACATTTAAGAATAAAACTCCACTTTTGGCTACTTTAAAATGCAAAATATATTATTTAAAATCACAGTTATATATTTAATAATTTTAAAAACGTGTAAAAATGTGATTTATGAAAGTTATTACAAAATATAAAAATCCTTTAATGTTTTCAGATGACGCCAACGCCAGTTCCCACGTTCCTGCCACCAGATCGATGTTCACATGCCTCTAATTAACATGTCAATAAGTTGGGAAAAGCCTGAAGCCAAGAAGCGCCACCGATTTCCCCCGAAGTTACCCCTAATGGAAGCGGAAAATAAGAGAGCGGGAAGGACAGGGAATTGCGTGCGCCATTAAAAAGCCACGAACATCAATTTAAATATTGCATTACAATGATTTGCATAAAGGCCGCACGCAGGCACACACAACCAACACACACACACACAGACACACTCCCCCGAAATCACAGACATAAAAAACAAAAGGCCAAAACCCATTAAACCAATAAAAATTTGCACTTTCACATGACCCCTTTGGGTTTGTGGTGGTGGCTGCGGCGTCGATCGACTAATTTGAATTTTAATACTCCCCAAACACACACTCTACACACTCCACACACTCTACACACACTGCACCTGGGCAGGACCTTCCCACGACATCGATACGATGCGATGCGATCTCCTGGCCGATATGATATCCCGTGGAATATGCAGCCATTAGCGGACAAAAGCGCAGCGCGCGAGTCACCTGTAAAAGGTTCACTGCAGGAAAAGAAAGGGTGCGAAAAGTGCCTGAAAAATAAATAATATAATAATGAATAAAATACCAAAGGCATCCCGGAATAACTCGAAATTTAATTTATATAATATTTAATTACATTTACTGAGATCTAAAATATTATAAAAATATAATTGATACAGATTAAAAAAATATTATGTGAAAATAGAATATAAGGTATTAAATAATAAAGGAAATATGAACTTAAAGGAAACTATAATATGTTGAAATTAATTTAAAATAAATGTCCAGGGTCTGGGTTCTACATTTAGTATTATTTTAGTTCTAATTAAAATAATATATACTGACCTAATATTATTTATATAAGGATCCATCTCAAATTTATAATACAAATATAAAGACAAAAGTTCCTGATATTCATAGAATATAAAACCAAAATAAAAGATTACCTTTTTCCACTGTGTGGGCCAAGGTGTATCCTGGCAAGGGAACTCGGACTCCCCATCTCCTTCGATAGTCGCACCCACACCTCGAGAGCGATAGAGTTCAACCTTTTTGGCCTTTTATTGCATTATTATTGGTAAATAAACAAAGCAACAAAGGAGCCAGGGAGCTGACAAAGCAAACAGGATAGCAAGGCGAAAATCGAGGGGGGAAATCAATCAATGGAAATGGAAAATGCGGCAATTAGCGATGGAAAAGCGCGTCAGCGGAAGTCATTAAAAGGGTTGCCTTGGAGTGTGTCCCATGTCCTGTGTCCCTGTATCCTGTGTGTGTGTGCCCCGTGTCCTGTGACCTTGCCCCCTGTCTCTCTGTGTGTCGTGTGACTGTTTGCCGCCTAATTGCGCGGGAAGTTCCGAGTGAAAGGGGTAGGCGTCGGCGTCGGCGACGGCTTCGATTTAAGGAATCGCGCTCGCCCTTTCAAGTAATTCGAGCTGACACGCTCCTGCGAGCCCTCTCGAGTGGCCTCTCTAGCTGGAGAGGCTGTGTGGCCACAGGACACCTGTTCGGGAGAGATGGGAACTGCAGTTAAAAGCTGAAAATGCACAGAAAAAATAAAATGTTACTTGCACTCTTAAAAAGTCCTTCGAAATTGGCTTCCATCTTTCCTTTGCAACATCAGTAAACTTCTCTCTTCCAAGGACATGACCGGAAGCCTTAATCGAAACGAGGCCAGGCAGGAGACAAAGTGGTCAGTGTCCATAAATCAGGGCTCGGGAACCGGACAATCGACGTCAACAATAAGTAACAATGATGTCAACTTGTAATTGAATTGATTGACAATATTTTATGCGCAAACAGAGGCTGGGATGTGGGGATATCCTGGCTGTCCTTGGCTAACCGGGGGCCATCCAAGGACCCTTAATGACGAAATTTGTTTAGATTAGCATTCGAGTCCCCCCCCGGGAACTTTTTTTTGTTATTCGATGGACCTCTCTGGTGAGTGAGTGGCCATAAAAAACGATAAGAAGATTCAATAAAAATACTTTAAGCGGAAAAACAAACTTGAATGGCGATAAAAACCAAGGCAGAAGGAGAGCAAAAGGGGAAGGATACGCCCAGGCGATTGAAAAAGGGCGACAGCAAGGACATGGACAATATGGACAACCCCGCAGAAAAGGCCACTTTCCACTGCGCTTTTTAGCTAATGAAATCGTTTGCTAAATGAAACGTGAAAAGTCAAATCAAATGAATCCCAGTTCAGGGTTGTCCTGCCAGCGGAAGCGGAAATGTGTCGCCGTTCAGTGGCAGACAGGACAAAACAGGACTCTCTCCAAGGAAGCAACAAATCCAATTGTAAACTGGAAATTTTTAAAATCCCATCTCGGCTGCGGTTTTGCCCGAAAACCAATTTAAATCCACTTGAAACGGCCAGAAAGTTTGCTCGATTTTCGGTCTTGCGATTCGCTTTTGATGTGTGGCTAACTGTGTGTGCGCTTCCGCTTCCGGGAAATAGAAATAGAGAAATGGAAAATTATTACAATGAGCGGGGGGGCGAAGAGACAGCCACTGCGGTCTGCACTCGGCTGTGCGATTAATTTGCTGATTTATTCGCAACGGAAGGGTTGCTTAATTCCCGCCGACGGCCCTTTTCTTTTCATTTTTTATTTATTTACTCCTCCAGCCGCGTAAAACAAAGAGTCCTTCGTCCTGGTTTTAATAGGGGTATTCCGGGCCCGAGAAAATCCTTCTTTTTCCTTGATTTCTTAAAAGATATTAATTGGTTAAACTTTGGTAGAGAAACTTAATAGATGTTTGTAGTTTATAGAATGTTTAACTAAATAAAAAATGTTTCCAACATATTTAGCAATTGTTTTACTAATAAATTTATTTAAATATTATGATTTATTTACTAATACATTAAATAAATGCAGTTAGTTTTAATTAGAGTTAGTCAAAGGATTTATATTGCATTTAATTTATTTCTTGAAGTTTTAAAAAACCTTAAACCTTTTCATTTGTGAAATATATTATTTAATTTGTTAAAATTGTCAGAGATTAGTTATAATCAAAATAAGATTTAAATGGAAATATCTATTAAAAATAAATTAATATTGCAGTATTTCCTAAGCCTTGAAGTAATTAATGTAATTATTATTAAATTAAATAAAAAACCGACTTAGTTGTAATTCCAGGGTGTGCCTCAGTAATATAGCCTTAAAAAAAAAATGGGCAAATAATTTCCAGCGGGCCAGCGAAAAGTTTATCGTGGATGCCTTCGCTTTGATTCATTTTCCTTGGCTTTTCTTGGCTTTCTCTGGCTTTTTTTTTTACCGCCGCTTTTGCATATGCACAAAAGTTGTTTGTCGGATTTGCCAGCCAATTACTGCAATGAACAAACACAGCGGCGGAGAGGAGGAGCACGGAGCACACACATAAATATTCCCAGGCAGGACAGCTACCCGACCACCGGCTAGATTTGTATACTTGTTGTCTGGTTATCAACTCGCTTCCGGAACTTAATGGCCTGAATCCTTTTGCTGCCTTGATTTGCCTCCCAACTCCCTCTCTGCCTCTGTATGGTCAGGACCCAGACGGAGTGCATTGGCCTGGGCGACGATCCTGGCGAGGCCTAACCCTTGTGAGCAGCAGGCCAACGCCAAATGAAGTCATCTGCTTGGTAAATGAATTGAATCTTTAAATGGTTTTTTTTGGAAATGAATTTAAATATATTTGATTTGAAATTTTGTTTTTAAATTTGTAATAAATTTTTGTGGTAACAAATATTAGGTATTAAAGTTCTGTGATGCTTGTGGAAGCTATACATTAATAGTTTTTTGATGGCAGATGAACTTGCTTATATTTTATGCAAATAAAATTATAAATATTATGCAGAAATTAAAAAATAAATAATCTTTTTAAGGACATTCCCTTATTCAACGATAAAATGATCAATCAAAATATTAATTAATATTTATTCTATATAAGTGAGGAAGTTTTAAGCTTATAACTTGATGTAACTACTCCAAAAATCTGCAATAATTTTACTTCTCATAATATAACATAGAAAAAAATCTATTTAAAATAACAAAGGTCTTAAAATTTTAAGAGAGCCCCAAATTAGTAACAAGAAACTAACCCCCGGAACAATAAGGAAAACTATATAAGCAATAACAATCCCAACTGGCTTATCTCTCGGATACAAAGAAGACCAATTTACGAGCCAGGATTCAGGATTGCTGCTTTCTTGTTTTTTGTTTATTTTCCTTCGGTTCTGCTTTGTTTTTAATGCGCTTTTGATGAAGCCATCATGTCACATTACATCAAACCAAACCAAACAGGACAAAACAAAGCCAAACAATGGGCTGAATAAAACCGAGTATATGGCGTATCGGACGCACACGCAGATCCCACAGTCCCAGTCCTGTGAGTCCTGCGAGGGTGGCGAGACAATTGCTGCCAGGGACAAGAATTTCGGCCATTTAGCAGCAGCAGCAGCTCGAAATCTCATAAACACTTTGCTCTGGCACAAATTGAAATCTGGTTAGCACACAGGACGAAGGACGACGAGAACGAGGACGAGGGGTGCTAAACAAACATTGACACGGCATTCAAGGCATGAGGCCGAGACTTCCAAGGAGGACACAAAATGGGACACAAGAAGAAATTAAATGTAGCAAAAATATATATTTTTAAATGTTCAAAATTTGGACTTTCAAAACGATTTTTTATTGATCGAAGGTGTTGAGAGATTTCTATCAATGATATTTTTGAAAGAAATATTCTTTGGCCTACTTTTAGGCATCTAAATAAATGACTTTTAAATCTCCAGAAGTTCATACGTTATTTTAAATATTTTTAAGAGTCCGAAAAGATTATTTTGTGCTTGTTACGTATTAAATTTAGAATAGAAAAAATGCCAAAGCACACAAGGGATATCTGGAGGCTTGGAATGTATTGCACTAAAATTCCCAAGTGGGTTTTTTGAGACAAACTAGTGGAATGCACGCTCTATATTGATATTGATATTAAAGCTACTAAAGGATACCAAATAGCAAGAGATGGCTCCCTTCTGAAAACATCTGAGTCTTGGACTTAATCTTATTATAATTTTATATTTTTTTTTTTCCCAGTGCATTAAGGAAACGGAGTTCATGCGTGCAAATCAAAGTGAGCAAGTGAGGCAAGTGTGGCAAAAGGACACAGGGCAAGGATTCGGGGGGTGGCGACACCAAAATCAGAGAGGGTGGCACCAAAGAAGGTGTGGGTGCTAGATGGTTGGGTGTGGCTTGGGGGGAGGTGGTGCAAACACAAACACATTTATTGGCTCGACAAACGTTTGGCCCTGATGCGTATTAGCTGACGACGTTACTCAGCTCGTGGGACAAGATTCATGGCGCTTGTTACTCCTTATTCCTTATTCCTATTCCCAGGACCCAAGACAAGCTGTGGGATTCTTTATTGAATTTTTATGGGGATCGTAATGGGGATCGTTTAGCAGGAAGGTCGTACAAGGCATTTACCAGGCGAACTATGTTTGAGGTTTAACTAGTGTAAATAAAAATAAATACATACGACTTTAAGTTGAAAATAGAATTTTTGGTGTAAATACCAATATATTACCAGCTCTCTATTAGATAACTATGTTAAGTTCCGGAAGACATCCCCCGGAGTTGCTCCTCAAGTAACTACAAGTCCAAGACCTCGTCAAGTGCCAACCCCCGGCCATTGACAACTCAGAAAGAGAGTTCGGGGGCAGTAAAAAAGTGAATTGCATTTGTCTAATCACAATTTATTGACCCTCAGCCTCGATGACCCGACGACGACGACGACGAAGAGATCTCTGTGAGAGGATGAGGGGCAGTGACGGGCACTCCATGGGTCTTTGTGATTGTCAGCCGTGGACTGTGCCCCCGGCCCTGACGGCGACCTTTTCCATTCTACTTTTTAGTACTTCCTCGAGCAGAGAACCCAGCACAATGGCTCGATGGCCCGATGGCAATGTGTCATGCTTGTTGATTTGTAAGGATGCGAGAGATGTAAGAGGATGCAGTGCAGCAGCCGCCGCTTGAATTGTATTGACCGGAAAATCATAAAGCTCTTTGTGTGCTGCCCGAAAAGGAGGAAGTCAAATCGAAGGCATAGTCATGGAGCTGGCCATTGCCGCGACCGGAAATGTTGCCCAGTGCATTTAATCTCTGTCTCGCTGCTCTTCGATTTCCCATTTTTCCTATTGCCCGATTATAATCCTTCTTTTTTTTTTAGATTTTTTTTTTTTAGTTTTGAAAAGGCGCCGCTTCCGCCGCAAAAAGTTGCTCCGATCATCGGCGGCGACGGCGGCGTCATTATCATGGAAAATTGTTTATAAGTTGACAGGCAGTAAACAGGATTTGACTGCGGGCATCGGAAATGGAAATGGAAATGGAAATGCTAAGAAGTCCCAAGAAGTTCCGAATTTAAGTCCAACTATGACAGGAAGTCAACTTCTTTGCCCCTGCAATGTGTGTGTGTGGTCTGTTTTTCGTTTTTCTTTTCAGATTTTTTTCTTTTCAAAAATCTAGAGCAAGTGGAAAATCGAATATGGAAATCGAAGGGAGGTTAAAGGCTGGGCTGCATCTTTTAGTAAATAGCAGGAATTTTAGCAAGATAAAAACCTCTATGATATACGAATTATAGTTAAATTAACTCTAATTTTAAATAATTAATACATAATATTAAATATAAGCTTATATAAGTATAGAAAAATATAATTTTACTTGTGGATTTAACACATTAAACGTTGCTTTGAATTGTATACTATGAAATTGCTTTTTAGGCATGTCCGTCTGTCCGTTTGTTTGCTTGTCCGTTAATCAGAATAAACATCTAGAGCTCAGAGACTGTAAGATCTAGAGAGCCCAAATTTGGTAAAAAGGTTTTACAGATTGATAGGAAACTTGTTTAAAAATTTAATTAAAAAAAAATTACATAATTAAAAATAAGTGTAAAAATCCTTGACTTTCTTTTAACTGTAGCTTCTTTCTTGTTCTTAACTCAAAAGTCTATATATTTTTTCTTGTTTCCATATCAGTTTTATAATATTTCGACATCTATTATATATCCTCAATGATTTCCAGCTGGCTTAGCTCACTTGTTGGCCCGCGAACGGGCTCAGGTTTTGCGTGAAACCATGGCAAATGACCCATAAATGACACGCACACAAAACGATTTCCCGCCGCCTGAGTTGACATGACCTGACCTGAATGAGCAATGTCCGACCCGCGCACTATCTGTCTATATACATCTGGGTATCGGAATATCCATCCGTGTCCAACCATCCACCCGTTCCTGCCTCGCCACTCATATGCACATCCATATTGGTGTTCTCTCCTTATGTTTGGAGCATATGTACGTACACGGCGACAAAAAATATGCTAATTACTTGGGAAGAAGTCAAGATTTTGATTTAAATATGGGGAAATTAATTGGGAAAGAAAAGATGTATCACTTTTCATGGGTTACTTTTAAAGTAAAGGGTTTTAGTAGTGTTTATTTTACGCAGGAGTGGTATTATTATAGCTCTGTTATTTTATATCATTAGAGTAATAATTATTTTTATAATAAACTCTTTAAAATGTACTTAAGTAAATATAATTATTAAAGAAGGAAGACCTTTCTGGGATTATTAGTAACTAAAACAAATAAATAAATAAATCTCTTCACACCACCCTAGTTTTCCTCTCAGTGCAAGCCATACACCATACACCGAGCTTATCCATTTATGAGTGCACATTAACCATTATGATTTATCCACATGTGTGTGTGTGTGTGGGGGATATGGGGTGGTGGACAAGGACACGGTCGCGGACGCGGACACGGACGAGTACGAGGACGAGCGTCGTCCGGTAAGTGCCGCTGTGCATTTAAGTGGAAACTATAGATAATATTTTTATAGTTTCGCTGCCACCGATTGAGTGAGTGGATATATAGAGCCCTAGCCCTAGCCCTAGCCTTAGCCCCTTTGTCTTGGTCAGCGTGTCTGCTTTGTATATTAAAATGTTGCCCGCATTGAAATTTATTTTCGCCGATTCTCTGATTTATGACTAAGCGTTTTCCTAACCTAACTCCCCACGAGCCTTTTTTGGTGACTGTCCACTGTCCACTGTGCTGGTCAGCAAATGATGCGTCAGCGTTTAATTTCATTTTCGACATGTGCAGGACATTAAGGAGAGCAGGCGAAGGAGCCGCCTAATTGACAGATACAATTTGCTTTTATCCTGAAAATGGCCGGCGTATCCTTCGTTTGTGCTTAAAGGTTTTTATTTTTTGGTGGACGTGACTTTGGCCCAAACTAGAGGATAAATAGACGCGAATGATTCGAGTTTTGGCAAATGAAGGAGTTAAATTCAATTAACTTCCAAGATTTTTAGCGATGAATTCCCTTAAATATTTTTCGCTATTCCCAAAAATATGCTACAAATCATAACTTAGTTTTTAGGGCTGCAAAGTCATAACTTTTTGCAGATTTCAGTTAAGTTTCAACCCATCATCTCTGCCATTAAGGACAAAACTATAGTTTTTCCTTAATAGATTTCCTAATAAATACGAGCCTTGCCTTGTCCCAGCAGCTCCAGCTCCAACCTCCCGCTGCCTCTCCTCATTAGCCTCGAGTACATCAATCATCGGCTTGTTTTAATTTTAAAAAAATCACTGTTCACGCTGTTCGCATCCCTGCAGCGTGGCCTGGACACTTAATTAAATCCTCGGCCACATGCCACACCCAACTACGTGGCACGCCTCGCCCCACTCTCTCTCTCGCGTGCACCACCATCATCATCATCCCCCTTTGGAATCTCGACCAACCACGTCCGGAATCCCGCCCACGGAAAATGGGAACAGCAGCCATCATCAGTGGCGCCGTCTCTTTCCTGCTCCTTGGGGGAAATTTTCCCACTCGAGGGAAATTTTCGAGCAGCTCAAGGAGCGCGCCATTTTGAGAGTTTTCCCCAAGTACACCACCATACTCTCACTCCCCCGGCATTTTCCGTGGGCTTAAGAAGAGTTCCTCCAGGCAAAGATTGATCTATTTTAATAAGCGACGGCGCGTCGGCTCAGAAATTTTTGATTACGAAAAATGCAAATTGCGAGAGCTGTAAAATTTCAAAAGAATTTTTAATTTACCGCCACTAAATCCGTTGGCTTAAGGCGAAGGCCTTAAATAAGGTAATATGGCAGGGTGGGGCACCGAATTCGAAGCTCGGAGCCATCCTTAAAGGCATGAGACAGACCTAATTTGAGAGAAGAAAGAAAAACAAAAGACACCTGCATCGGTATCTATGTGATTTGTTTTTGTAATCCTTAGGGAGCGCTTTTTTAGCCCCTACGATCTGTAGATTTTGTTTTTGTACTTCTGAAGTGCAGTTTTAATCCCAAAAACTCTTCAAGTGCACTCTTTTTGTGGAAAGTCACTCCAAAACATCACCAAAGAGTTCTGGTAGCTTTCACTCGATGTGTAGATTTTGTTATCGTAACTAAGAAGTGTAGTTTTTATCTAAAAAACTTATCAAGTGCACTCTTTTTCGTAGAAATTTATTCCAAAACATCACAAAAGCAGTTCTGGGAGCACCAAACGATTTGTAGATTTTGTTTTTGTACCTATAAAGTGCGGTTTTTATCCCAAAAACTCTTCAAGTGCACTCTTTTTGTGGAAAGTCACTTCAAAACATCACCAAAAGAGCTCTGGTAGCTTTCACTCGATGTGTAGATTTTGTTTTTGTACTTCTAAAGTGCAGTTTTTATCTAAAAAATGTATCAAGTGCACTCTTTTGTAGAAATTTACTCCAAAACATCACAAAAGCACTTAAACGATGTGTAGATTTTGTTTTCGTACCTAAGAAGTGCAGTTTTTATCTAAAAAACTTATCAAGTGCACTCTTTTTCGTAGAAATTTACTCCAAAACATCACAAAAGCAGTTCTGGGAGCACCAAACGATGTGTAGATTTTGTTTTTGTACTTCTAAAGTGCAGTTTTTATCTAAAAAACTTATCAAGTGCACTCTTTTGTAGAAATTTACTCCAAAACATCAGAAAAGCAGTTCTGGGAGCACCAAACGATGTGTAGATTTTGTTTTTGTACTTTTAAAGTGCAATTTTTATCTAAAAAACTTATCAAGTGCACCCTTTTTCGTAGAAATTTACTCCAAAACATCAGAAAAGCAGTTCTGGGAGCACCAAACGATGTGTAGATTTTGTTTTTGTACTTCCAAAGTGCAGTTTTTTTCTAAAATCTTATCAAGTGCACTCTTTTGTAGAAATTTACTCCAAAACATCACAAAAGCACTTAAACACTTAAACGATGTGTAGATTTTGTTTTTGTACCTATAAAGTGCGGTTTTTATCCCAAAACATCACAAAAAGAGCTCTCTGAGCTCTGGCCCAATCTGTTAATAAAATAATAATGAAGAAAACAAGCAGAGTTTTAATTGTTTCATTGTTGCTTTTTTTTTTGTAGCATATTTTGTTCTTTATGGTAGATCGTAGAATGAATCGTTGACAGAAAAAAATACAGTTTGCTTTTTAAATTAGTTATCTGATGTAGTTGGAATAAATAATTATATATACTAAAGCTCAAGCTAGTCCGGAGACCGTTGCTCCGTCTCCTTTATCTCTATAGTGTATGCTTCATCGTCGCTAATAATCGCTTTCGCTTTTGCGTGTAAAAATAAACTCGGAACTCTCCAAGCACTAAACAAAACCCATTCTACCGATATACAGTGGACACACTTGGGCTGTGGAAGAGAGGTGTGATGGACAACCTTTGAAGCTTCATATAAAATAATATATATATTTTTTAAGACCTAGACCTAATAAATAAAAAAGAAAGCTCCTTTTGGAGTGGCCACTGCACATCGGCAAACACATAGGAAGGAAGAAAGGTTTAGAAACCAAAAAAAAAAAAAAACGTACACTCTAGGGAAATTGCTGAATATACACAAAAAAAAAATCATAATAATGTATGTAATGTATAGGGAGGGGGAAAAAACAAAAAAGTGGGGTTTATTTGAAAATAAAGAGAACTTACAACTACTACAACTAGTACTCCGCCGCCACTACACTTCCCAATCTCCAAACTCCCATCTCGCTAGGTCTCAAAGTACTTGTAGATCGCCGTCACATAGGACATGACCTGCATCCAGTCGGGACGTTCGATCTGACACATATCGTTGATGTTCTAAGGGTTAACAAAATATCATATTAATATATTATTAATAATATGAGATCAGTGAGGGGAAAATACCCACCAGAGTGGTGCCAATGCCCACAGACTCGGCAGCTGCAAAGGCCAGCGAAAAGTTGCGACGCTTATTGGCCGGACTAAGCTGATCGTAGGGAATGCGATCGGGCAGATACGAGTGCAGGATGGCGCAAAAGGCCAGCCCATCGTTCCACGACGAGCTAAAGTTGGTGATGTCAATGTTGCGATAGCCCACTGTCTTGTTCTGGCACCATTTCAGCAGGGCGTTGCGCTTGGAGCCGCCGTTCGTAATCAGCATATTCAGGGGGTCCTTGCGTTCGCCTTGAAAAAAGGGAAAATATTTAAGGATCTTTCAAGCAATTAGGTTTCAATCTGTGTGATTTACCGCTGATGAAGGACTTTGAGACATTGCCAAAGGGCAGCATGCCGCTGCTGCTGTTGCTGCCCGCACTGCTGGGCGTGGCCGGCGTTGAAGGCTGCGATACATTTGGGATTTGAAGCTGCATCTGGTTCTGGTTCTGACTCTGGCTCTGGCTTTGAGGCGGCTGCTGCTGCTGCTGTTGCGCCTGTTGCTGATCGCGCAGCGCTGTTGTGGCTTTGGTAGTGCTAGCTGAACCTCCTCCTCCTCCTCCTCCTCCTCCTCCTCCTCCTGCGCTGGCAACTGGAGTACTTGGACCTGTCGCTGGACTGCTGGCCACGTTCACGTGCATGTTACTGCTCTGCAGTACAGGCAGGCGAAGCTGTAAGGGATTAGAAAGTTAAATGTTGTATCAGGATGTTTTTATTATATGTATCTTCTTTTATTGTGTCGTTAGTTTAGTTTAGTGTAATTTAATTTAGTTTAGATATAGTTTAGACTTAGTTTATAACTCGTTCTTTTTCTTGTTCTCTCAGTAATCTTATTTGGTTGCGCTCTCGTTCTAAACTGATCTGCTGCTCTCAGGCAGCGCGCTTTCAACCCCCGTTTTAGGCTAGAGAGGCGCTCTCTTGAGAGAGTAACATCTTTCTCAAGAGAGCGTTACTCATCGAATAGTGTGCCCAGATCATACTTATATTAACTGGCCTGCTACAATGTATTATTTATATTTATTTATTAGGTTATTATTAAGGAACTCACGCTCTCATGCCAATCACTGGATGGTGGCAGGATAATGGGCGTATTGCCTAGCTCTGGTGTGCCGCTATTTAGGCTGGACGTGGAGCTGTAGTGGGATTCCGCCTCGTCGGTCTTGCCCTGCTGTTTGAGGGGGGGAATTACAATCAGTTTCTGGAGGAGTTTCTGGAGAAGCATCAACCCTAATCCCCCGCTTACCGTCTTGTTGTTCTCAATGCTCTCGATGAGCGTCTTCACGGAGAGCCGGGAGTCCTGGCGGCTGAAGCTTAGCTTGCTGCGCCGCGTGGCCAACTCCATTTCGCGCTGCACCGTGGACAGCACCGATTGCGGCGTCTCCGACGGCTGCTGCAGCTCAGCGGGTGAGTCTGAAAGAAGTAAACAAAAACTAAATTCAAAGACAAACTCTCAAGTTCAAGACTTACTTTGCTTGGTGAGCTTGTCCAGCTGCTGCTCGAGGAGGCGGATCTTCTCCTTCTGCGTCTTGTTGTCGAGCACCAGCTGCTCCCGGGCGCTGAGCGCCTCAGTCTTGAAGTCATTGGCCACGCGCACCGTCATAAGGAGATCGGCCTGGAACTGCTGCCACTCCTCGCCCTCCTTGCGACGCAGCTGTGTCTCCTGCTCGAGCCTGCGCTCCGCCTCGCTCAGCTGCACCTGGACATCGCCCAAGTGGCGCTGTGTCTCACTGAGCAGCGATTGCAGCTGGGTCTTGTCCTCCTGGTGGCACTTGCACTGCACTTGGAGCTCAGCAACCCGCTCTTCGAGGGCCTGCCACTCGCCGGCCAGCTTGTCCTTGTCGCGCTGCAGCTGCTCCAAGCGATACTCGAGATTGGAGACGGCACACTTGGCATTGTTCTTGGCCACCTTGCACTCTTCGGTCACACCGGAGAGCTGTTCGCGCAGCCTTCGCAGCTCAGCTTGGCTGCGCGACCACTGATCCTGCAGCTCGGCCACGCGCTCCTCCAGGGCGTCCTTCTCCTTCCGGGCCGCATCGAGCACGTCGCTTAGGTCTGTCTTGTCGCCTCTGGCCAAATCGGCGTCCAGCTCCTCGATCTTGGACCTGGCATTCTCCAGCAGAGTGCTCAGGCGACTGATCTCGATGGCCCGCTGTGAGATCTCCTCCTTGGCCTGCGAGAACTGAGCCTCGCCCTGGCGTCGCTCTGCATTCGCAGCGTCCAGCTGAGAGTCGAGCAGGGCTATGCGATCCCGCTGGCGCTGCTGCTCCTGCTGCCCGGCCTCCCGCGCCTGACGCAGCTCTGCCAGCTCAGCGCTCAGTTCCTCCTGCTTGAGCAGCACTGCCTCGCGCTCCTCCTGCGACGTCTTGATCAAGTCCAAGAGCTTCTGTTCGCGCTCTGTGGCGCTCACTTCCGAGGCGGCCTGCTTGGTGTCGCGCAGCAGGAGCTCCTGCAGTGTGCCGATCTGTGTGCGTGATTCGTTTAGCTTCTCGGTTTGCCGGCAAAGCGACTGGAAGAGCACATCCTTCTCCTCGGCGAGGCGTTCGTTCTCCGTCTGCGTATCCGTGAGCTGGGTCTGCAGGTCCGCGAGCTCCTGGAGCGTGGCCTGTAGCTCCTCATTGGTGGAGTAGTGCGTCTCCTCCATCTGTATGATCTTGTCCTGCAGGCAGGCTACAGAGATCTCACTGGACGACGACTGTTTGTCCCAGTCGGGCGTAAGGCAGGGTGTGCCATCCTGCGCATCGTTTGACTGGAGGGGATTGGGGATTATAGGATATAGGAATGGCTTAACTGGGCTTAACTCACACTGGGCAGCGCTATTGAGGCGGGCGCCGAACTGTGCAGCCGCTGCGAGTCTTGGATAATCTGGTGCTTCTCCGCATCCGACAGCGGCGAGTTCACAACGTCCCGCAGCCGATTGCGCAGAGATTCGTTCTCGTATCTCAGGTTGCCGATCTCCATCTGGGTCTTCTCCTGTTGACTCTGAAAGCACACACAAGACAACACATTGGACTGATTCGATCAGCGTTTGAATTTCCCTTTAAGCTGCTGCTGCTGTCGCCGCCGCTGATGCCGTCGCTGATCTACGACGCAAATCTGTCTTTCTAGACTTTAATTAAAGGACCGAGAGTGCATCGCCTATACATCATATTGAATATCAATGGATTGGTTTGGCCGCTAGCGAAGCGCAACGCCCCCGGATAAATGGATTAAATTATTTCCTCAGCGGGAATACACTACGCTTCGAAGGTGGTTTATAATCACAGAAAACAGACGGACATTCTGCCTTTCTTTTCTTTTAAAATATCTCCCATTTAATGCTAATTTGTAGTGTAATTTCCCTCTTCTAAGAATTCAAAGCAACCCCTGCCGCTAGAGGGTATATAAATAATAACATAATCAAGCTAAAAAGCAACAACATCAATCAGCCGTGACAACACATCATGCTATTTGCGGTTAGCCAAGCATCAGCCCCTGCTGCTGCCTCCGTCTCCGCCGCTCCAACAACCCCTTTGTTGTGGACGGACGCACAGCACAGCGCATCCCTCCTCGGACATAGCGCACCTGCATCTTAACTAGATCGCCCTTCAGCTTGGCCACCTCGCTCTGATATGGCAGCAGCTCCGTGATGCGTGTCTCCAGCTGCAGTTGCTCGCTTCCCAATCTCTCCAGCTGCTTGTGCAGCTCCTGCATTTTGTTGTTAGCCTGTTTTTTATGGGTTATGGGTTGGAAATTATTTAATGTTATATTTAATTGGCAATTGGCTCACCTCTAAGAGTTGCTGTTGTTGCTGTTCGTTGTTGATAAGTTGCTGTTGGTGCTGCTGCTGCTGCTGCTGCTGCTGCTGCTGCTGCTGCTGCTGCTGCTGCTGCTGATGTTGCTGTTGTTGGTAGCTACTGGCTGCCACAGCGGCCACAGCCACTGCTGCCGCTGCTGCCGGAAAGGCCTTCGCCGGGCTATCTGCACTGGAATTGCTGTTTCCGGTTGCGGACGCTGAGGCGGCTGCCGCTAGTTGCTGGTAGAAATCTGCTGCAGCGGCGGCAGCGGCGCCACCATCCTGCAACGCGGCCAATGCGTTATTGTTGTTGATATTGCTGCTGGTGCTGCTGCTGGTCGTCTGGGCGTTCGTGGCTGCCAGGGAAGTCATCAGAGGGGGTTGTTGTTGCTGCTGCGGCTGCTGCTGCTGCTGCAGGTGCTCCTGGGCATTGCTGTGCTGCTGCTGCTGCTGCTGCTGCTGCTGCTGCACTGGCAACTGCTTTGGCTGCTTCTGTCCCTTGAGTTTGGACTTCTTTTGGGGCAAAGTGTTGCTCTGCTGCTGCTGCTGCTGCTGCTGCTGTCGTCGCTGTTGCTGCTGTTGATTGCTCAGCAGCAGCGCCTCCTCATCGCCCACATCCACGCCCCGTTCGTAGCTGGCCGTCGCCGCCTCCTGGTGTGCGTAGAATTTGGTGGAGCCTGCTGCGGGATGTGGCTGCTGCTGCTGCTGCTGCTCGTGGGCGGTGTTCAGGGAAGTGCTTGACTGCGACTTCTGGCGGTTGTTGTTGGAGGAGTGCTGTTGTTGCTGCTGCTGTTGTTGCTGTAATTGCTGCTGCTGCTGCTGTTGCTGTAATTGCTGCTGCTGCTGCTGTTGCTTGTGCGACGAGTTGGAGGAGTTGGAGCTGGAGGTGCCCTGTCCTCTGCGGAACAAGGATTTCAGTTTGATCATGATGACGGATAGATGGTTATCCTTATTATCCTTGCAAAACGTAAACCATCAAAAGAGCTGCTTCAACTTCAAACTTCGGCGCTTCGGCGTTTTATGGTTTATCGGTCTCGTTATCGTAGGGTATCGCTTATCGTTATCGTTTTATTAACAGTTATTCGTTCATTTTTGTTATCACAATTCGCTCTGCTTTCTTTTAGTTGGAAAAACAAAAAAAAACAAGAAAAGTGAAATTGCTGTGCGAAACGGAACGGTCGACGAATGAGAGAGCCAAGGAAACTGGCAACGAAGATGATAATGTGGCATGCAACAAGAAATCAACGTCAAACAATCGCATTGCATTGTTGTCGCCACAAAAGGGAGAGAGCAAAAGAGAGGGGCAAAAATCAAAATAAACACACAGTCACAGTCACAGCCACAATTACAGTCGCAGTCACTCAATTAATATGCACTCGACCAACCGACGACAATCATGAAATCGAAATTGAAATTCTGAAAAGATATCCGCCGCGCGGACAGAATGCCAGAATGACAGAATGCCGGAATGACAGACAAATGTAGATTTGTATATTGCCCAGTTCCGTTGCAACGTCAACGAATCAACAGCTCACACTTGCACACACCCGCATTCACACGTAAATATTTACGCCGACACCAGGACACACCAGCGGTCAACCCATTTGAGCTTTAGAAGTAAATTTTTTTTTAATATTATTTTGGTCAACTAAAAATTAAACATAAACTAATTTTGCATTTTCTTTTTTATTTTAGATTCAGCAAATAATAATAATACACATACAAAACGCCTAAAAGGTAAGCCCCACGATTTCATTGACCGGTTAAGGTAAACGTTCGTTTAAAATTCAATTACAGCCCTTATTTAGTCATCCAAAAGCGCCGCTTTTATGGAGTCGACACTTGTGTTCCCAAATTCAGAAACTGTCGATAAGAATAATGCTGAACTTCCAATTAAATCGGGTGTGGAACATATTAATGTGGCTACCTTGTTGTCAGGTGCACTTAATTATTGACCTATGCTGTCCACGAATGTGCGTGTGCAAACGGGCGCCGATGAGGCGTTAATAGTGTGTGCATGTGTGTAGGGTGAGCAAGAAGTAAGGCAGAAGGAAAGAACGAAAGACAGAGAGGGGTCGATCGGTGACAGAGGACTCCCAACACCCGCCCGCCCTCAACCCATCAGAAGCCCCCGCAACAAGGGCTAATGTGTGCGTGCGTGTTTGTTCATGTGTTCTTCCCCCATTGTCATATGCCGGATTACTCATGTCACGACGCGTCACATCGGGACCAGAGCAAGGCAAAGCGAAAACACAAAAGTAATATTAACTGCACCAACAAATGACATTGACAGCTGACCGCAGCAGCGACGCCGGCAGCGCTGCACTTGCAACTCGCCAACCTGAACAGTGTTGGAAACTCTCAGATTTTCAGCGGGCGGCTTTCGGTTTGTGCTTGTTTGCCATTTATGGCCGTGACTGATTTTGGTTTTGATTTTGTCTCCGCGACTCTTTTCACTGGTTTTTTCCTTCTTTTTTTGACAGCGGCCCACGCGAAACACGCAAATTTGTTTGTTTTACTCTGGGCCTTAAATTGAAACGCAAACAGCGAAATGACATCATGCCCACGGCCGAAACACAAATTAAATTCATATTCCGAGGGACACTTTTTGCCTAATTACTGTTGACTGATGTACACGGGCTGCTTTTCGGGGGTTACTTTTTTTCTTTGTTATCACTTTGCAGCAGGGCTTATCTTTATCTCGTCGGACAATTTGTTTGCACAGCGATAAGTTGGATAATTGGTCAAAAAGAAAAGAAGTCAAATTAACGTTCGAGTGCTAATTTTCAGTTAGGATTTGAGAGCGCGCCCCAAATTCGGAGTTGTGCAGCACTGCAGCCGTTGCAACTGCAGCGGAGAGAACGAAAGAGCAAGAGAGGAGGCAACACAGGATGTGTGGGAGAGAGACGAGATCGGATTCGGTTGCTGTGTGCCCTTCAACGAGAAAGAGCAACAACAATGGAGTTGCCAGAAAGAGCACGATAATTGAATGAGAATTAAACGGGGGGAAACGGGAGGGGCAGCAGAATGAATCAAACACGCACACGACACGAATAAATCAACAATGGCAACAACACCATTTAATTGTTTGCACCAGATAACTGTAAAAGGGATTTCTTTCAGTTTTCGCACTCTCTTTCGTCAAAAAACCGGAATACGCCAGCAAAACAAATAGCCAACTCCACACGAATACTAACGCATACAGTGTGAAACACACACTCACACGCACGTACCGAGCCGAGTTTTTACTTTTTTGTTATTTTTCGTAGTTTAATAAACATTTAATGTTGCACAGTTCGGGGAAAAACAATAACAAAAACTATGCCGTAGAGAAGGCGAAACGCGAAGGGAACAACGCATGCGCGACACAAAATAAACGAATCAAAAAAAAAAAAAAAGCGACGCGCGTTTTCGTTTCTGCAAACAACAACAACAAGTGCAGTGTGACCGTGGCTGGGCCGTTATTTTATGCCCGTTTTCCAGTTCATTCAAATTGACAAAAATACCATAAGCCGATTCAAATTCCAATTTAAAATTGTCATTTAAAATATCCGATTTATTTCAACTCAAAAACAGCTAAATAATTGCGATGGTTAAAGCTGCTTAAAAACTTGAAATTGAATGATATCGGCAATAAAAAACTAAGGAAACGAATAATTATATTTCAAAATTGGTAATTCATAGGTGCTTATAAGAATTATTAAAGAATCTTTTGGCATCCGCCAAGTATCTTTGATATTTTCTCAAAAATTCATTAAAACATTTGCGCAATCGCTGTTATCGTTGATCGTTGCCCAAAAATACCACACAATACCACTAACTTCGCCGCCAGAGGGCGCTCTACACCAGCGCATGCGAGGCGCGTTAGCCAACACTGTGCGCGCCAAATTTGTTTAATTCAAATCAAAAACTATAGTTGCTTTCCACTAGAATGCGGCTTAGATAATATTGTTTTTGGTATTCCAAATAATTGCAATGTTTAATTTTGTATCAGAATATTTCAATTAAATTAAAATAAATTTATTCTTAAAGTAAGTCTTACTTAAACGCAAAATAAAACTGTTTCAGTCTTTGTTTTTAAAAAAAGATCATTTTAAAATAAATATAACCAATATTATACGACCAGTGACCACTAATAAAATAAGGGTTTAAGGGTTAAGGGTTTAAAATAACCAACAAAGCTGAGATTTTGTGTAATTCTCCTGTGGAAATGGAGTTCCATCATCATGCTTTTGTTGGACCCAAAGTACGTAGCTCCCATGGCGTTGAATGACAATTCAATTTATACCAGAGACGCACTCTGTACCATCTTTTTGATATCTTCATATCGCTTCGGGGTGCGTGTGCTGGGTCACTGAGCAAAATGTCGGATTTTCTGTGTGATTAAGCTCGTTTTTGGCTAAATATTTTTACTAGAGCTACGCAAGTGGGGAATTTCCTTGACATATTTCTTCATTAATATATTATTTGTGCAGTAAACGCTAGCTCTTAAAGTTATTAGTTTGTTTACCCGAAAGTTTCACCTAAACCTAAACCTACACCTTACACCCTTTAAGCTCATAACTTGCTTAATTGAGAACTGTCGTAGCCTTTGTGGGTTTCTTGCTTATATTCTGATTTTAAAAAAATATATAGTTTTATTATTTATTTATTATTTATCCCAAGTCATGACATTAAACCTAAACTTGATTTGAGATTCCACGTGCTTTCTATTCATTTCCAGCAGTGCGGCTTCTTCTGCTGCTCTTTCTTCCCTCGGTTTCTTCTGGGGCTGCTGTTCTTCTGCTGCTTCTTAAGCGTGGGGCTTATCAAAAAGCGGAGGAGACAGCAGCAGCAGCAACAAACAGCTAAAGAAACCGCAAGAGGCAGCAAAGCGCGTCGCTCGTTTGCGGTTTTCTGCATTTCTGCCTCTTCCACGTTTCTCTCGGCCTATTGCCTATCTGCCCCATCCCCCCATCCCCCCATATTTTAACTTTTTTTCTTTTTTTTCCTCCACGTTTCTCTTTTATGATTTGTATTGTTTGTGGGCTCTGTACGTACGCTTGAGGTCTATGACCAAAAAGCCAGGCCAAAACAGCGCTTATCGTTACGACTCCGCCGCTCTTCCCCCCCTTTTCCAACTTTTCCCCATTTTAGCGATTTCCCCCCGTTTCTCCATAAATCGTGGCGCCCCTGAAAATTACCCTCGAAACCAGCGATTTTCCGCAAGATAGAGAAGTCAGATCCCAGAAAGAAGCTCAAAAAATTCAACAATAAACAAATAAAGAGTTTTAACTACTCAAAATATTACTAGAAACTTTAAAGTTTTTATAAATTAGTTAAACAATCTTGAAAAATAGATTCAAGACCAAAACATTCAAGATTTTTGATAAAGATAAGATATTTTGAAGGCATATAACGACTTTCTCTTCTAAAAAAAACATTTATTCATGTGAAATTAATGTAAATATGCATTCTTCAGCTTCCTATTAATGTTAATCTTGATTCATTTAAAAGGTTCTATGGTAAAAATTAGTTTTAAATGATATGACAACTAAATAAGATTTATTTAACATTATTCCCTCCAAAAGTATATTTTATTAGCATTAATTACGTGTTTTATTAAATGTAAAAACCGAGTATATTTAGTATTTATAATTCCTTTAAAGCAGCGGTCGGCACGGCCCTATCCCGTGGGATAGGATTTTTCGCAGTCGGCGTCGCTGCCGATCACGTGCAGTATGCACAAAAGAGAACAGAAGAATCAGTGCAGACAAATTGTAATTGTGTGGCTAGATTTAGCCTTTTTTAGCATTAAATAGCTAGTTTTTAGGTTATAGCTATTTTTTTGCCATATTACAATAAATTTTAGCTTTTCTATTTTTTCATATCTAGCCATAGTGTTAAATTATCACTCATACAAATGCAATTTTGGCATTTGACTGTAGTGGTGCGGATCACTGCCTTAAAGCCAAACCCCAATCTACTGATATTTACTAGCTGGCTGGCCAACACTGCCTCTGCTGGCCACCTGAGAAAACCACTGGGCAGCCGCCAGTTAAAACTTAAAAACTTGGCCATTCATTCGCTCCTGACATATTCAAACAAAAAACAAAAAGCAAAAAAATAATTGTACAAAATAAAATAACACTCAAAGCTAACCAGAAGTTGCAGAGGCAGAGACGGTGGCTAGGGAGTTAGGGGGCGGCGTTTCCCCTGCGGCCATTCACTTGTGAAATAAGGGGAGAGGAAATTGGGGGGCGGCGGCGGCGGTTGGTTTTCAGTGGCTCTGTGAATTTTGCGTTTCTTTATGAATATGTTACGCTTTGGCGCGTCAAGGAAATGTACGCTATAGTCCAATGGTTCGGCCATATTGGCGGCGAGCGAGCGGCTGCTGTTAGCTGTGGGAAAAAATCAGGGCTTCGAGTGACGGAACGGGATCGGGTTACCAAGAGATGATCATCCCCGTGATAATTGCCGACAAATAACAAATAACAGCTAAATACATAAGAGACGATTGTAATAAATGCATGTAAGTTTAAATAATATATCGTAGATAAGCTTTTTTAAGTCTAAATTCTTCAGAGATCAATTTTGAACCCAGAAAAGATATTAGCAAAAGCTTTACAAACACAATGGGAAACCTAAAACTTCAAATAATCAAATAAACCTCAAAGAAAGATTTATAAAGCCGCCTAAAGGTATCTGAAACCTTTAATTACCCATTAATTTGCTAAAATATTTATACAGATCCACATATCAATTAATTAGGCCTGGGAAATATGATGATAACATTTCGCAATTATTATAAACGGAAGCAGATATCAACAATATACGATAACAGTCGGTGTAAAGTTGATTATTTTCTCGCATGAAAAATAACTCGGATTACAGCAATATCAGAGAGATGATGGCTCTTGAATATTTATGCTAATCAAGATGTGAAATTTCGAAAAGAACCAACGTTGATCGGTATTGATAATTCCCATGTTATATTTTACTGAAAATAACCGTAAACTGCAACCCCACTTTGATTTATGAAACTCATCTTCAAGAGAGAGATATCTACAGAAAAATTATTAGAATTCAGAATTCCATTACATCCTTGTTGGACACACAGTTATCTCAGATGCAGCGCACTGCGCAGTCGCTGCTGGCGGCTGCAGTAGGCACACAGCTGACGTCGACGCCGGCGCCGACGTCACAGCTTACCGTTTTACCGCTCGAATTATGCGCTGCTCTCCTTTGATATGTTTATGTTTGTGTTTATCGGCCTTTGTTCGCTGCGCGCCGCCGTTCGCTGCCATATGTTATATTGTTAAATTGTTATTGTTGCATTGTATAATTTGTTGGTTTCAAAAGCTTTGGTTTTATGACTCGCTCTCTTCTCCTTTTTTTTACATTAATAGAAACGCCGGCGACAAATAAATTATTTTTAGAAAACGGTTTCATTTTCGCTCGCGTTTCTAAAAAAAAAAGTAGCTCGACTTTAATGCATAAATATTTATGCGTGGCTTCGGTTTTCAGTTTCTGTTTCGGCTTTTTTTTTTTTGACTCGAAGTTGGAAGTTTAGTTTTCTTTGTTGATGGTTTACGTCTTGCTTTTGGCCTTTTGCTGTTGTTGGCTTAGAAGCAGAAAGTGGAAGTTTCACTTCCCCGGAATTATATAATTAATGCGCTTTTAATAGTTTTCGAAAAGCAGCAACAACAATGGCAATCTGGTTTAAGTTAATATTTCGGTTTTTTCGGGTTTCTACTCACCCTTCGTCCCGCGGGGAATGTATCAAAGAATAAAAATAAGAAGAGGAGTAGGAGAAGGAGGAGCAGGAAGCACGGCGATAATCAATCAAACGGTTGTTTCTTTGCTCCTAGCGCGCTCTCCTTCTTCCTTTCGCTGCATCGGCTGCTGTTGTTATTGTTGTCTTTTGGTTCCAGTCTCCACCGTTTGGTATTCGTGTGTGTGTATTTGTGTGTGGCACTTGCACATTTGACTTTCTGTCGCTGCCTTTTTTGTAGTAGACACAAAAACGAAACGAGAACAAAAAAAGAATAACAACAAGAACTCTAAAAAAAAAACACAGATCATAAACTAATGCCACCGAGAATGCAGCAGAATGAAGCACGAAAACAAAAAAAAAACACAACAAACAGCTGCAGCTGCAGCATTTGCAGCCGTTGCAGTTGCAGCGCGGCCGTTAATTACATTAGAAATTCGTAAGCGAAGCCTTGCAACAATGGAAAAATGCAACTAATTAGCAATTATTTGCGGCTCTTTGAACATTCTTTCTGTTTCTGTTCCTCTCTTGTTTTTGTTTTGCACAAATTCCAATTAGACGAGCGGCCGCCGCCATCTGCAAATGCCATTTGTTGTTGTCGGTCGGTAGGTCCCGTTATTTCGCAGCACAGCACAGCACAGAGAGAGGACGGTGCAGCTAGGCGAGAACGGGCCGAGGACGAGGGGTGGTGCAATTCAGCGAGAGAGCGCGACAGAGACAAGACAAGATGACCTCGCCTGATAGGCAATTAATATTCATTTAGTTTTTTGTCACAATTAAAAAAATGTGCCTCTGCAATTGGATGCTGTTGTGCTGCCTTAGCCGCGGCCTCTGTCGCTGCAACTGCTGCGTTGCCCCCGCCGCTGCCGTTGCCGTTGGTTTGTTGTTTTATTTTTAGACGCAAGAACTTTTTTACCGGAGAGGAAAAGATCTCCGCTGCATTCACGGCAGCTAGGCGAGGGATTCGGAAGGGGCGCGCGCTATTATCGCTGTCAATATTATTACGCTTGTGTTATTGTTGTTATCGCCCACGATCCGCGGTCAACGTCGCGTCGCGCTTCTTTTTTTTTTGTTTGTGTTTGGTGCAGTGTGACCGTGATGGAAACAGCCAAAAATAATCACAAATCCATTTTGGTTCCAAGAAAAGGTTGGAAACTTTGCTGTTGAAAGGGTTGGGAGCTTTGCTGCAAAATGGTCGAGGGCTTTGCTAAACGAAATGAAACAAATAAATTTCTTATTCACAAGCTTTAATGGCATTTAACAAATGATTTGTCCATGACAAAAAAAAATATTATAAACTAAGATGGTCATCTTGAGGGTAAGGTTACTCCTTGACCCGCTCCACCTCGCTGGAGTCGAAGGGTACCTCCTCCACCTTGGTGAATCCCTGGAAGCGGATGATCTTGCCGGTGCCCTCCACCTTGAGATGCCTGGCGAACTGCTGCGCCGGCGACTCGGCCAGATCCTGCTCCGATTTGTAGCCGTAGAACTTGGCCCAGTCGTTGCGTCCGGTGTAGACCATGTAGCAGACGAGGCCGAACGCCTGCCAGGCCAAAACCGCGTAGCCGATGCTCAGGCGCCGCTTCCACAGCTCTGCACGGTGCTCCGGAATGGGATTTGTGTTGCGTCGCACCCAGCGGCGCAGCCATTTCATCTCGAACAGCGCCATATCGCCAGTAAACACACTTGATATTTGTTTTAAAAAGATTATATAAAAAAAATGCGAGGCGAAACGAGACAAACCGTAAACAAACGGAGTGTGAACAGCTGATGGGTGAGGGCAGGGTTGCCAGACGCACGCCGGGAGTCAGAACGCTCGAATATTAATCCTTCGACTGGTTCACGTCATTTTTCAGTGCCGCGATTTGTATTTTAATTTAGATTGATAAATACAGTCAAACTTGTATATCCAAGCATTCTGCTTTATTAATTTAAATACATTAAGCATGGTATAACTATAAAGCACAAGATTTAAAATTGTAGCCCAAATAAAAACTATTAGGTGATATATTTATTTATTTAATTATTGTACGCCGTAGACAAAACTTGTAAACTTAGGCTACATGGAGGAACTCGGACATTGTTTCTGTGGCTATCAGCCGAATTATTCTTAATATTAACATTGATATATAAAGTAAAAAATTATTTACATTATATATACTAAGAATTACAAATATTTGTCAGAAAAGGGGAAAAACTTTATGTTGAGAGATTTTATGTATTTATTTCATAACTTCTATTGTTTTTCAACCGAGATCTCAAATAGGTAACCCTTTAGCTATCCTAACCTAACCTAACCGATGTGAATTAAGATATTATCTATGGATAACGGTAAATGAAATAGCATTAGGTCAACTCGGTCAAGCTATTTAATAGATTAAACAATGTGTGTTTTTAAAAAAATAATACAATAAAACTAAAGTAAAACAGAACCAAAAAATAATGCTACTTTAAGTTTCCTTAACCCTTAAATGGCCTTCCCTTTGGAGCACTGATTTGAGTTAAGAACCCCGACGAAGGGTGGCAACCCTGGTTGTGACAACCAAATCAACTATCAACGGTGCTTTGTGAGAACAGTCGATTGTTTTGCTGTCTCTCCCTCTCTCTGCCAGTAGATAATGAAACTCCGATCGGGGCAAACAAAGCCGCCAAGCCAACGTTCGATTTGCGCCAATCCGAAACGGAAACAGATCAGGAAACTCAACACCAGAGCAGAGCAGACCCTGAGCAGCATCCACCCGACAACAATTGGCCAAGGGCAGCAGGAGACGGGGCGAGGAGCGACGAAGACCGGGTAGAACTTTCAGGAACTTGCACACATTTCGCAGCTACATTTTCCGGCCAAACAGGCAAGCAGGCAGGCAGGCCAGGCCAGGAGGCCGCCCAAAGGCTAGCTGAAGGTCGTCAAAAGGGTGTTCTTCCAGTCCGTGTAGTCGGTAACCGAGTAAGTGCTGTCAGACGTTTCCCTTTTTCCTTCATTCGGGTGACACAACTGCACATTCGTAGTTAAATCGTGGGGCACTGGGAACTGAAAGGTGCTAGGAACACAGTGGAGCAGCACAAAATGCCCACCAACCAGCACTCGCCGCAAGGCCATCCCCTTAGCCACGTCCAGGGACAGGGACAGGGACAAGCACAAGGACATAGTCTAGGCCACATGCAAGGACAGCCGCTGGAACAGTCCAACAACGATGACAACAAGGAGGGCAACGAAGGCGAGGGCGTTGCGGGCAACAACATGCCCAACCTATCGACACTGTCGCTGGACGAACTGAAGCAGCTTGACAGGGATCCCGAGTTCTTCGACGACTTCATCGAGGAGATGTCCGTGGTGCAGCACCTTAACGAGGAGCTCGACTCGATGATGAACCAGGTGGAGAGTATCTCGAGTGGGTATTTGCAGAGCACTGGATGAGTCGCAGCCCCTAATCCCAATCCCAATCCCTTGCTTTCAGGGGAGAACGAGACCAAGGGCACCCATTTGGTGGAGCTGAAGCGGCGACTCAGCGACGATTACACTGCCTTGAAGACTCTGGGCGAGAAGTGCGACCAGCTGAACAAGAAGTACTTGAAAAAGTCCGAGGAATATGCACCCCAGCACATAAGGGTGAGCTCCTCTAAGAAATTGCCAAGTAATGTGAGGGATGAGTCATCCCCTTATTGAACTAGGTGAATTTCGGCTGATACAATCGGTTTCCTTGAGAGGAATGTATAATAAATACTAATGCCTGTCCTTGAACCCTTTTTCCTTGCAGGAACTCCTTCAGATTGCCGCCTCCAATGCCGATGCCGACTGTGATCGGCATGTGGAGCACTTTCTGAATGGAAAGATCGATGTGCAGACGTTCCTCAACACATACCAGAGCTCCAAGAAGATCAGCGCCGAGCGCAAGGCCAAGGAGGAGCGTCTGGGTACCCAGCTAAGTGCCCTGGAGCGGGCAGGCATCTAGCATGCTGTGCAGTCAGCCCCCTTCAATGTCATCTCACACTCCTCATACTCCTCTCCATCCGCCACGAGTCGCAATATAGAGTCTAAGAATAAGCCGGATAGTCCAGAAATCGAGAAAGAAGTCAAGAACAGCTGTGGAGATAGGGAGATCCCCGAAGATAGGATGCAGCAGCAGCAATAGGAAGCGCTAGTTGTAGGCTATATTTAAATACTTGTAAATCGGTAGTATGTCTTGTAATGCTAACTATATACACCCTAGAAAGGAACGCGAAAATGTTATATCCCGAAATCCCGAGCTCTCGAGCTCCCCTCCCCCAATCCCAGCTCCTATTCCGGTTCCAAATCTTAAAATCAAAATCTTATGTATTCCCCTTTTAGGCTATAAATTATTTGGTATTTTATTATGTGTATCATCATGGCCAGCCAAAATCCTTATATTTGTAAATTTAATAATAAACATAATTTATCTCGGAAATCTATGGTGGCTGCGCTTTCTCTTTCTATTTCGGGGGTTTTTGTAAATACTAGTATTAATTATTATTTGCTATGTTTTTAAGTGGAATATCTAAAATATCTGTGTTTGTTATATATTTTAAATATTGAATACATTACAATAAATGCAATATTGAAACAATTTACTCTTTTGTTTTACTGGTTTTTATCTATTGTTTTTAACTTAATCATTATTTTACATTGTATATTTTAAGTTTATTTTTCTAATAAATTAATTTCTTACATATCAAATTGTATATATTTTATTATTTAAAATTAAAAATTAAGAATTAAAATGTAAGTTCCTCTTGCGCCACTTGGCGTTAGGCCATTATTGTACTGGATGTATGGTATATTCTAGTATTTTTTAGAGATCCCCTTTGTGGTCATAAATTAAACTGTTTCTTGCCCCCGCTCTCCCCGATCGCAGCTCTTGAATGGACACCGTATGGGCCAGCAGCAGCAGCTATAGCTGATAAACGCTCCTCCTCCTCCGCCATAGCCCCGGCCGTGCCCTTGCCCCTGTCCTTCACTTGGGTCACATAATCTCTCGCTCTCTTGTGGGCGATAAGGAGGAGCACTCAATCATTTCGTCAGAAGTTCACTTGCATTTGCAACCAAAACCATGGCTGAATCCATCGAGGTGCTGGTCTTTGGCTCGGCCATCATAGATTTCATATGGTGAGGAGTCGTTTGATTTTGCAATCCTCATCTTCTCATCCCTATCCCCATCCCCATCCCGTTGCAGCTACACGCCACGCCTGCCCAAGCCCGGGGAAACACTCCACGGCACTAGCTTCCAGACCGGTTACGGTGGCAAGGGCGCCAACCAGTGCGTGGCCGCCGCCCGCCAAGGATCCCGCACAGCTCTGGTGGCCAAGCTGGGAACGGATAGCTTTGGCGGCGACTACCTGCGACAGCTGATCGCCGAAGGAGTGAATGTGGAGCACGTCGAGCAGCTGGAGGGCCAGACGACGGGCGTGGCCCAAATAGCCGTGTCCGACGGCGGCGAGAACAACATTATTATCGTGGTGGGAGCCAACAATTCTCTCAGCTCCAGCGATGTGACCAAGGCCCAGTCGCTCTTCGATCAGGCCAAGGTGCTGGTGTGCCAGCTGGAGACGCCCGTGCTGGCCACGGAGACCGCCCTCAGGGCCTTCAAAGGCGTATCCATTTTGAATGCAGCCCCGGCCATGGAGGATACGCCTCGGGTGCTGCTGCAGCTGGCCAGCATCTTTTGTGTGAACGAGACCGAGGCGGCGCTGATGACCGGAATGGCCAGCATTGACTCTGTAGAGTAAGTTACTCTCTCTCTCTAGTAAGCTACACTGGTCCTAGTCTTAGTTCCTATCCCCCGCACAGAGAAGCCCGAGACGCCGTTCGTAAGCTGATAGATATGGGGGCCAACAAGGTTATCATCACTCTGGGAAAGCTGGGCGCTGTCCTGGGAGACTCCAAGATGTCCCAGGACAACTATCAGCACGTGCCTGCGCCCAAGGTGGCGCCGGAAAAGGTTGTGGACACTACGGGAGCCGGTGATGCCTTCATTGGGGCGCTGGCCCACAACATGGCACGGAATCCAGAGGGTCAGCTGGCGGAGCATGTAGCCGCCGCCTGTGCCGTGGCCTCGCAATCCGTCCAGCTGCCAGGAACGCAGGCCAGCTTCCCGCGGGCTTAGCCGAAACAGTACTTACTCTACTCCACCGTGAAAAAACCTCCGCCAGCAATAAATCTCTTGTCTGACGTACAATGCTCTATTTAATGGTAATCGTAAGTATAAAAAGAAGTGCTTTCCAACGGGCTACACGAGCAATTTTGGTCCACAAGAAGAAGACGAAGACGAAGACTGTCGGCGGCACATGGTTGATCTCTGTGTGTTTGTGATTGGATGTGAAAATGCGGCATCCAGGATCCTGCTGCAGCCTCCATGATCCGAGATGCTGGGCGAGCGGGCGGGCACCTTCTATCACTTCTTGCCTGACTTTTTGATGCCGCCACCGACGAGCGGTCCCTTCTTGGACGCATTCGCCTTGGCTGCCTCCAGCGCCTTCTGCTGCTCCTTCTGCTTCTGCTTGAAGGCCATGTCGTCGTCGTCCATGTCCTTGGCATCCTTCTTCGGCGCCTTCAGAGGCTTCTTCTTACCGCCCTCGCGTCCAGACATGTTTCGTTGCTTTGGATGCTGCGGGAGAAATGCGCAAAATCAGCAAATATGCGGAAAATTCGACGCCCAAAAGTCACGCACCTTTATCACACGTTTTCCTCAATCAGTGTGACCGCACCGATAACGATAAAAACAATATTCGACCTACAAATAAATACCATTATATACCATATAAATACGTGAAAAATACTGAATAACAATGGTGTTGAATCGAGCTTCCCCGTCTCTTTCTAGCACAGGTACTTCTTATGGAAAAGAAAGTCGTTGATGGATTCGATAGTTTATTTTCAATACAACTCTGCAGGCGCGAATTTCAAGGAGAAAGTGAGCGAAGCGCCGGTTTCTTAATAAATTTACAGTCCTTATTTGAGATATCGTCGAAGAACGCGCCGCAGCAACCGCCGTAGGCGCAACACATGGCGTATCCACGAAAGATCAAAGCGCAGTGGACGCTGGACGGGATTTGGCGAGGTGCTCCAGCTCTTAGTCGTGGTGCCTCTGCTCTAGGTTCGGTGAGCTCCTGCTGGTTACAGCGTCCTCAATAGGTTACAGAGGGTGGCCACAGTGCGTAGGCTGGCGAAATTCTTATATTTTTTATGAAATCCCAAGGACCAATTACCGATATTAGTGGATAGTGTTATCGATGATTTGACAGCTCAGGTGCAACACTGCGTTTTTTGCTGTTCTCTTTCGGCTGTTGTTTCGTGTGTTGACCAATAAATTTTTCGCATATTTTTTCCACTTTTCCATAACCGAGAACCGCAATAAGCGAATTAGGCCAACCGCCGTAAGCCAGCGCAGCAACCGCAACGCGAATCTTTGGCCCAACGCACGTGTAAACTCCACCCGCAGCGCAGCAGTTACCGCAGATCAGCGGCAACCGACGACGTTCCAGGAAGCGACATTTACGCTACGCTACACATACAACAACAGCGGCGGGAGGCAGCGCGTGAAAGCGAGCGAGCAAAAGAAGGCAGAAGGAAGCAAGGAAGAAAAAAAGCGGCGAAGCGGCAAAGGAGCGAAACTAGGAATCCTGTCCAGAAGTTTGCCAGCACAGCACACACCACAGCACACACTGCAACACACAGCGACTGTCGCTTTATATTTGCTCTTTTGATTTGACTTTCTTTTGTTTGTTTGTTTGTGCAACGCAACGGTGTGTAAACAAGCGAGCGAGCGCTTCCCAGCAACCAGAATACAGCGAGGCAATCAGTTCAGTTGCAGTTATCCCAGCTCCAGTTATCCAGTTCGCCAGTGGGTCCATCCCCAATCCGTCGAGTCGGGCAATTAAAGATGGCCGCTGCCGCTGGGAGCGCAGTGAATGCGGTGAACGACTGCTTCAGCATCGGATCCACAGTGGTCTGTACGACCTGTTTCAACGAGGAGGTGGAGGGCGAGGTGCTGGCCTTCGATCACAACACAAAGATGCTTATCCTGAGTATCCTTTTTGCAAAATCAAAAAAAACAAAAAATCCACTTGAGCCAAAGTGAAAGTCCCCCCTGAAAGTTTTCCCCTGTTTTATATAATACACAAACACACACACATACACTGCTACTGCCAGTGGTTCTCCGTACATCTTTCCCCTTGCTAAATCCCCTCTAGAATGCCGGTCCAAGTCTACGGAGGAGCTGAGTGATATCTACGCGATGAACCTCTCCCTGTGCAGCAACGTGCAGGTCGTCAAGGAGTGCAATGGCAACTTTGACGATCCGCAGAAGCTCAACCTGGAACAGGTAAGGTTACCTAGTTTCCGTGCGGTCTTCACTCCTAATCCTTGACCCTCTGACACTCTGTCACCAGGTGAAAATGCGCCTGAGGAAAACAGTGGAGCGGAGGCAGGACTACCTCAAGTCCAAGAACGCCGATGTCAGTCCAGAGGCGCAGGAGCTTTATAGAGCGATAGCCAAACAATACGGGGTATGGACCACAAGCTTGGGTATGGACTTGGCGTTATTAACTTGCGTATGGCGTATTCCCTCTTCTTTGCAGTACAATGAGGTCTCCTGGCAGGGACTCAACATACAAATTCTGAATGAAGTCACCATCTCGCCGCCGTACCGAGTGGACAACGTAGTGTCCAGCTCGAACAACGAAACATCATGCAATTACATTAAACGGATTGTAAGAAACTCTTCCAAAAATCTTCACTCAGAGCAGGACTGTCGTAGTGTGCAATGAATCAGGCTTTAAAAAAGGCTTATTTGCTAAAGAAAGTAAAATATTAACCGAATCCAATTGCGAAATTTATTAAAACGATGCTTGTCGACAAACAATAAGTAATTATTTGTTTGTTTTTCCCACAAAACGTTTGGTACATTACATAATTAGTAATTAACTAATTATTAATATTGGATAAGACCAAAGAAATAATTTACATGGCTTTTTTATTAAATATTATTCAACTTGGTCACTTGTCACTTTATAAGGGTTAACCCCTCAGAGAATAACAGTTACTTTTCTTTTCGATTGTACCGTTATTTCAGTAGGAGTAGGAGAATAGGCGTTGAGAGAATAACGATAAAAATAACGGATTCAATCAAGTGTGACCATTGTATATGCAACTATTATAGAGGTGCAAGGAAAACAATATTTTCTTTATGTATAACTTTATAAACAATTAAACTTTTGAAGATATTAGGCTAAAAAGAGTTCAAATCGAAGCCTAAATGATAACTGCTAATTGTTAATACTTCAGATTCTACCAAGATCAATGACAGTCGTGTTGTGAGCAATTGTGCATCATGAGACCCAACTAACTAACTAACTAACAACTAATTGGCAGATTAAACAGTTCTTCAACACGAGACCATCGCCGGTCCCAGAAAGCGGTGCTACGGCCAGCACCTCGTCAGCATCCGTGTCTCCCACGTCCTCATCTCTGTCGTCGAGTAACGCTGCATCTGGATCTCCGGTCCCCGCAAACTAATTAATAAAGAAAAAACAAACACAAAACAAAAACAGAACAGAAATGTGCTTCAAAAAGGACATCCCAATTGTTTTCATTTTTTATATGTATTTATGTTATGGGTTAGGGGTCGGTTTTTTTGTTTCAGGACTTCTTTACCTTGAGGATATTTTGAAGCAATTCTTCGAGTTCAAATTGCTGGCTTGTCAAAATTACTATCTTGACTGGAAATAAATCTTCGATTTACTTATAATTATTCCCCCAATATGAAGATTTATCAAAAATAAACCGTAAATATGAATTAGGGTTGTCAGCAACTTTCTCCAAAATAATCTGCATATGTATAACCAGAGTCTCTCTCTTCATTATTTATTAAATTTCAACCAATTACGGCTCTTAAAGTAATATACAAATTCATATTGTTTAATAACATTAAAATCTAGAATGCAATGCGATAACATCGATTGCCGGCGAACCGGCAGTATCGATAACCGATAAAACAGGCGAACCGGCAGTATCGATAACCGATAAAACCGTGTAACCGGTCCGCTGTGAATGGCTATCGAGAAGCCAGCTGAATAGCCGCGTTTTTTTATATTTACCTATAATTTTGACAAATAAACAAATAAATAGGAGCCAGGCGCCATGGAGGACGTGCAAAAACACAGTGTGCACACACTGATATTCCGCTCCCTGAAGCGCACCCACGACCTGTTTGTGTCCAACCAGGGAAACCTCCCCGAAATCGACGACCGGCTGTAAGTACTTCGTTCGTTCGTGATGAAAATACTGAGAGAATTAACCCTTGGCTTTCTTTGGTCACAGAGAAAAGCTGCGACGCTCCATCAAGGCCAAGGACAGCTACGGCCTGGTGCTGGACAAGGCGGCGAAGATGGGCGAGGCCAGGCGGGGAGCAGGAGCACCGGTTCCGGGCGATAAGCCACTGGCCATTACCGATGGCAGTGCCGAGTCTGCCACCGCCGGCGGCGCTGTGGTCAAGTACACGGGCAGAACGATGGATAAGGCAGGAGCACCGCTGGTCGCCGGCACTCACACATCCCTGGTGCGCGCCTCCCTGCCCAACAACGGGGCGGCGGACAACAAGGCGGGCAATGGCAGTCCCAGCAACCTGCAGCTGATACCGAAGAAGGCGCCGACCATCCCGAAGCCCAAGTGGCATGCGCCCTGGAAGCTGTCGCGCGTCATCTCCGGCCACTTGGGCTGGGTGCGCTGCATAGCCGTGGAGCCGGGCAACGAGTGGTTCGCCACCGGCGCCGGCGATCGTGTGATCAAGATCTGGGACCTGGCCAGCGGCAAGCTGAAGCTCTCGCTCACCGGCCACGTGAGCACCGTGCGCGGCGTGGCCGTCAGCTCGAAGCATCCGTACCTGTTCAGTTGCGGCGAGGACCGGCAGGTCAAGTGCTGGGACCTCGAGTACAACAAGGTGATCCGTCACTATCACGGCCACTTGTCCGCCGTCTACTCGCTGGCGCTGCATCCCACCATCGATGTGCTGGCCACCTCCGGCCGCGACTCGACGGCACGCATCTGGGACATGCGTACCAAGGCGAACGTGCACACGCTGACGGGGCACACGAACACGGTGGCCAGCGTGGTGGCACAGGCAACGAATCCGCAAATTATCACCGGCTCCCACGACTCGACGGTGCGACTGTGGGATTTGGCCGCCGGCAAGAGCGTCTGTACGCTGACCAACCACAAGAAGTCCGTGCGCAGCGTGGTCCTGCATCCGTCGCTGTACATGTTCGCCTCCGCCTCGCCGGACAACATCAAGCAGTGGCGCTGCCCCGAGGGTAATTTTGTGCAGAATATCTCTGGCCACACTGCCATCGTCAACTGCATGGCGGCCAACAATGATGGCGTGCTGGTGTCGGGCGGCGACAATGGGACCATGTTCTTTTGGGACTGGCGAACCGGGTACAATTTCCAGCGCTTCCAGGCACCCGTCCAGCCGGGCTCCATGGACAGCGAGGCGGGCATCTTTGCCATGTGCTTCGATCAGTCGGGGACGCGACTCATCACCGCCGAGGCGGACAAGACCATCAAGGTGTACAAGGAGGACGACGAGGCCAGCGAGGAGTCGCATCCGGTCAACTGGCGGCCGGAGCTGCTCAAGCGACGCAAGTTCTAAGCGCGTTCCTAGTCTTTAAGCAATCCTAGGCTACACTTTTTCCAAACGATTTCATTAAAAACTATTTTAAAGACTATTTTTTTGGTCTCAAATAACTGAGGAGTTCGGAAGTAGCAGCTCCCGTATCTCCCTTGCACCAAAAGTAACCAAAGGAAAGGCTTCACAAAGGCAGAAACAAGCAGCTTGCTCTGAGGCTCATGGCGGGTGCCCATCCCTGGTTTAGATGAAAGTCTTCTTAATTTTCGTATTTTTGTGATGTTTGCGATTTCCGATTAAAGGGTTACATAAATAAACAATTAAGAGTAAATATTAAATCACTGCCAGATAACCTATATACGCATTTTGACAGAAAAGTTAAATAAAATACAAATTTCTACAGACTCTATACCGCTTATTTATTTATTTCCAAACGTGTTTTACTGCAGAGTTAAATAAATAAATAATTTAAAATCCATTTTTAATTAGCATACTGACTTTACCGCCTTGATACGGAATTTTATTACTCTTCCACAGAAGAAAAATTAAACACAAATAATAAGTAATAAATCCGCATATTGCATTTGGTGCTTCGTGTCACTAACGAATAAGTCCTTAATACATTAGGTGTCCTTACATTACCAAACGTATTTTAAAGAGAAGATAAATAAAAAAAATAATTAAAATACAAGAAGTTTAGTTAAAAACCAATAATAAATAAATAAAAGCAAACAGTTTATTGCCAGATGCTTCATATCACCTTGGGTCATGGCCTTTGAAATATTGCTCAATTTAAATTAAAGGGGACAAATTAAGGATCGAAACCGCCAGTGGATGCTGACGGACGAACTAAAATGGTGATATGCCCATTTAACAGCACAATTCGATGCGGAAAGTGGAAAGGGCAACGTAAAACATCCTCTTTATTCCGGTATAATAACCAAACGTATTTTAAAGAGAAGATAAATAAAAAAATAAATAAAATAAAAGAAGTTCAATTAAGGAGATGGACAGGCGTCCAAACAAATCCAAGGAAAAGCAACAAATAATTAAAAAAACAATGAGTTCAGTTAAAAACCAATAATAAGTAAATAAAAGCAAGCAGTTTATTGCCAGATGCTTCATATCACCTTGGGTCATGGCCTTTGAAATATTGCTCAATTTAAATTAAAGGGGACAAATTAAGGATATAAACCGCCAGTGGATGCTGACGGACGAACTAAAATGGTGATATGCCCATTTAATAGCACCCAAATTCGATGCGAGACCGAAAAACAAGAATACATGAAAACAAATAAAATTAAATAAATAAATGAAAAGGATGAAGGAGAAGGACTGGCGTCCCAACAAATCCACGGAGAAGCAACAAATAATTAAAAAAAACAATGAGTTCAGTTAAAAACCAATAATAAATAAATAAAAGCATGCAGTCTATTGCCAGATTCTGCATATCACCTTGGGTCATGGCCTTTGAAATATTGCTCAATTTAAATTAAAGGGGACAAATTAAGGATCGAAACCGCCAGTGGATGCTGACGGACGAACTAAAATGGTGATATGCCCATTTAATAGCACCCAAATTCGATGCGAGACCGAAAAACAAGAATACATGAAAACAAATAAAATTAAATAAAGTGGAAAGGGCAACGTAAAACATTCTCTTTATTCCGGTATAATAACCAAACGTATTTTAAAGAGAAGATAAATAAAAAAATAAATAAAATAAAAGAAGTTCAATTAAGGAGATGGACAGGCGTCCAAACAAATCCAAGGAAAAGCAACAAATAATTAAAAAAAAAACAATGAGTTCAGTTAAAAACCAATAATAAATAAATAAAAGCAAACAGTTTATTGCCAGATGCTTCATATCACCTTGGGTCATGGCCTTTGAAATATTGCTCAATTTAAATT